>JAPCYP010000296.1:0-101957 GCA_035048595.1 Echinosophora koreensis | reverse complement strand
ATATGTGGTGGAGGTGGATCTAGAGTGATGTGGCCGAATTTAACACCCCAAAAAGGATGGAGATATTTTAGTTGAATTAACCAAACATATGTTAGGTTAATTTAGGGGGTAAATTGGTCATTTCACTTGAATTCATCAAGATAAATGAGTGGTGATGGTGAGTAGGAGTATGTGTTTGATTTGTGACCATATGTGAGGAAGAAGATATTTTGTTACAAATCATGGTTGGCTAACCTTAGTTGGAGTTAACTAGACATAGGTTAGGTTAGGGGTATTTTAGTCTTTTCACATTTACTTGTCATAAATGCACATTTAATGGCTATGGTGAGTCATTATGGTGACTCATTCCTCTTGAGTCATCATGGACGACTCGTCGTTCTGTTTCTCCCGATATATCTCTGCACATTCGTGTCTGGTTCCGTTGTTTACCCGATTAGGTTTTTGAGAGAAAGATGATGAAATGAAATCAAAATGAAATGAGGTTTGGTTTAGTGGAGGGGCTGCACGAAATTAAGTAGATTTAGAGTGTATTTTGGTCAAAATTCACTTAGGGACACTCTTGAAATTTCTCTTAAAGATCAAGGGCATTTTGGTCTTTTTACATATAATCATCATTACTTGCATTTAATGCAAGATGACTAACCCCTATGACTCACCCCCATGAGTCATCATTGTGCTTATCCACCCGGCGTCGGGTTTTGTCTCTGCACCTCCGTTCTGGATTCCGTCGATCCCCGATCGTCAAGTATTCTCCCGAATAAAATATAATTATTTCATTGCTAATGAATTTTTCCGAAATGTGGAAAATCGTTCGGAGTGAAATATAAAAACCTAATGGTTTCGTTCACGATTCGAATTAGGGGTTTCTGCTCAGTAAATTCTTACTGTCAATGAAAATGCAGAAAACACAGACCGGGTTTCGTCTGAATTTTCAACCCAAAACTTCCCCGTAACCTTATAAAAATAAGTATAACAGGGAAATGACCTTAGTTTCTCCATTTTCTAAATCTCGAATAAAATATAAACAAATATATACATATATGAATATTTACCGGTATTGAAGAACAGTGAAAATCGTGGTGTTACAGATGGCACTATCAAGGTCCCCATACTGATCAAACTTATGGTCCAAATATTTGGAATCAACAGGACTTTCAAACTGAACGAAGAATTGATCCTAATAGCATTCGGTACAGAAATGGTTACAATGTTAACTACTTGGCAGGTACTACGTCTTATTTTCTTTTCCCACTTTCCGAATAACTATGGGCATGGTGAGATGTGGAAACTTTTTATTAAATTTGGGAAGGTTAGGGATGTTTACATTTCCACAAGGAAGTAAGCAGGGTGAAAGATTTGGATTTGTTAAGTTCTGTGATGTTAATGATATAAAGGCTTTGGAACAGCAGTTAAATTCTATACTTATTGGGAGTCAGAAATTAATTGCAAACATTCCAAAATATGAGAGGGGGGCCAGAAGAAAATTTCGTCCTTTAATACCAATAGAACTGCAGCAGCTAGTGGTTTGAGAAGAGGGGAGTCCTACGCCAAAGTGGTGTTTGGGGGTTTTATCAATGGCAAATATAAGCAGAAAGGTACCGGGAAGATTCAAAGGGAGCAAGCTTTAAATGGAATAGATGCTAATCAAAGGAATGTTTCCAGATTGAAGAAAAGGAAATGAAGTGGTTAAAAGATTGCTATGTTGGCACAACAAAAGAACATGAAGGGGCCTTTGGAGTACAGCAACTATTGAACAAAGATGGGTGGGTTAAGATAACTGCAACTCCTTTGCGGGTTAATATGGTTCTGTTGTCAGGAGATCAGGTGGGATCACTTAATGATTTTTTGAATCAAGAAGAATCAACTCTAAAAAAAGTGGTTCATTGAAATTAAAAAAATGGTTCTCAAATGTGGTTAACTGTGAGAGGAGAGTCTGGCTTACTGTCATGGGGATCCCCGCCCATGGTTGGAATGAACATATCTTCAAAAGTCTGGTCCAAGCTTTAAGGAGCTATGTTGGGGTTGATGAGTCAACTAGGATGAAAAGAAGAATGGACATGGGAAGAGTTTTGATTACAGTAACATCGTCAGAGGTGATTAATAGGTTACAAAAAATAAAGATTAATAGAGAGTTCTATGAAGTGAGAATCCTTGAAGAGCCATTTGCTGAAGACTTTTTCTATCTGGCGTCGAATCGAAGAGGATTATGTTGTGATGATAGTTCATCAGATGGGCCTGATTATGTTATGAATACTTGGGATAGCATCGATCATGTTCCAGAAACAATTTTATCCTCTTCTATCAGGAAGGATGGCTTGGAAGTAGCGTTTGACAATCTGGAAAATTCAAACTTTCAAAATTTTGAAAGTTTCGAGGTTAAAAAGTCACTACTGGTCCTAACTAATAATTAGATGTGTGCAGAGGTAGGTACAAAAGGTTATCAGAGTCTGGGACTTGCTTTGGATGATGACACTGCTATTGTTAGTGGTCTTCGTGAGTCTTCTGTGGTGGGCTTGGAAGGAATTCAGTCATGTGAGACGGTGGGTAATTTTGGGCTGGTTGACAATGGACCTTTGAAAGTTAAAGGAAAAGAAATGTTGGTATAGGTGGTGGAGGTAAATGGCCGCTACAGGATTCTAATGGGGATGGGGGTACAAAAGATAAAAAATGAGATGGGTCAATCTATTGGTATCGGTCAGGATCGAGTGGGTGGCCATTGTGTACAGCAGTGCCTGAGTGATGAAGACCATTCTGGAGTGAGCAGAAATAGGGGCGAAATTTTAGTGGAACCTCAATCAGATTTGGGTGTTGTGGCGAAGAAGAAAGTGAAAAAATTGAAGCACTTAACAATAACTTTGGGACCTCAATTGATAGGGGTGGTTTGAACGAGCAGGGTGTTATGAAAGATAAGCGTGTATCTAGGAGTAAATCTATTGATGTGGAAGCTGGGAACGGTCGAGGTGTTAGCCGTGGAAGGCGCGACGACGTAGTTCAAGCAGTGGTGCCTCTGTTATTCATAAGTCACAGAAGAATGGAAAAGGCATTATAAAAGGGGTCGTTAAACATTCAATCTCGTGCAGAGGTGAAACCAGCAGAATCAACTTGGGTCGCAGTCTTGGGGTTGTTTATGAGATTACTGATCTCAGTTCTGGAAGTTCCGCTTCTAGGATTGCTGGTGCTCACTTGTCAGGTACATCAATAACTGATTCTGGTATTTTTAGTTGCAACAAAAAAATTAGTGCTAAAAAAACCATTTCTCCTGAAGAAAGGCTGTGGAATTCTGGAAAAGAACTTATGAGGGTAATGTTGATTCTGTTATTGATAAGTTTAGAGACATGGAAAAAAAAGGATAACAAAGGTATAACAATTAGAGATGGGAAAAATGAGTTAGCAAAATGATTGTTGGGTCTATAAATATTCGGGGGTTGGGTGTGGCAATTAAAAAAAGAAAATTAGGGATTTAGTTGTATCGGAAAAAATGGAGTTTACTGCAATACATGAAACTAAGGTTGATACGGTGGACTTTGAGTTGTGCAACAATTGTGGGGGAACAGTGATTGTAACTGGAGTTTTCCCCCTGCGGTAGGAAGATCCGGGGGAACTCTAAGCATCTAGGACTCATCTATTCTGGAATGTATTTTCTCTTTCCGGGGTTTCGGGTTCTCGGGTAGTTGTTTTGAATGGGGTGTTAATAAAACAAATGTTTTGCGGTGAATGAGTACTCGTCATGCAATATGGCGGGAAAGAGGAGACTTTGGGAAGATCTCAAGCGGGTAAAGGTAGGGATGGGTAGTGGGTTGTGGTGTATTGTTGGGGACTTTAATGCGATAGCAAGATCTAGGGAGAGGAAACGAGTTGCCAACTTATCAGGTAGTCAAGAAATTGTAGAATTCAAAAATTAGGTGAATGATATGCAACAGGTGGATCTACCACTTCTTGGTAGGAAATTCACCTGGTATAGGGCAGATGGAACCACGATGAGTAGGCTAGATAGATTTTTACTTTCGGAACAGTGGGTAGCTAAATGGGAGGTGGTTGCTCAATGGGCATCGAATAGGGATGTGTCTGACACTGTCCCATTGTTTTAAAAAATGGAATACAAAACTGGGGCCCAAAACCATTTAAATTTAATAATTGCTGGTTGTGGTTGAAGAAAATTGGAAGGAAATTAGGGAATATGGATGGGCTGCCCATGTGCCGAGAGAAAAACTTAAAAAATTAAAAATAAAATTAAAAAATTGGAATTGGGGGGTCTTTGGAAATGTGGACCATAGAGTTAAAATATTGGAAGAAGAAATTTGTAACTTAGATGCTAAAGCTGAGATAGTGGGATTATCTGAGGACGAGGTAAGTTTGAGGAGGAATAAGTTTGTGGAGCTTTGGAAGCTTTAAATGCAAAGGAAAGTCTTTTGAGGCAAAAATCAAGGGTGAAGTGGTTGAAGGAAGGCGATAGAAATTCATCTTTTTATCATGTAAGCTTAGTGGCACGCAGAAGGAGAAATCAAGTGGTGATGATCAAGGTTGGTAATTTGTGGGTGGAGGAGATTAGTCAAATTAAGATTGAGGTAGTAAAATATTTCTTTGAAAATTTCAAAGAGGTTGAGTGGGAGAGACCAAATTTGGGCTAAATCAAGCATTCAACTCAACTTAATTGATTAAATCGACTCTAAAATAATAGCTAAAACATGATAAGCCAACGGATTATCACTCTTGCACGGATCTGATGCAAACAGTGGACGGCACGGTGATCCTGGGCAGCGAACGACGGTGCTTCACGAAATTCGAACCGATGAACGACGGCCAACTAGCAGCGGTTTGTTACCAACAGAGAGAAAGAGAGAGATGCAGGTAAACTGTAGCTGTCGTTACCAACCAAGGCCATTCGCACCAGGCCCACAACGCCGCCATAGCGACGAACCAGATCTACATGGAAGGAGGAGAGAAGGCGGCAGTGCAAGCAGCATCGCAAAGAGAGAGAACTGATGTGTTGGTGGTCGTCGCGGAGGAGACTATGGTGGCCGGCGGGATGGGGTGAGGGGTAGGAATGGAGAGTGGAAGGTGAAATGGATTCTGGACTGGTATAATACAATAACCTCCATTGGTGGTTGGACAATGGAGCTGGGAGGGATGGGAGGAAGGTTTGGTTGTTATTTTCTTTTTCTTTTTTTGGTTACCTGTATTATCAGGTAAAAGTTGAGTGTTTTTTTTTTTTTACACCGAAATCTCATCCCTTGAATATTTTATCATTATATCTAAAGGACTACAAGTGAAATATGGGTGTGGTACTTTGTCAAGTGCTTCACCTTAGACACCACCTTGTATTGGTGCATTATAATATGAGTTTACAACTTGGATTTGTTGTTGTGTCCTTGTTTCTATACTAAACAATTTGGATGTAATATGAAACTTAGAACTTGGAAATTTGACTTGTTAATTGATCTCATTTTTAATATGTATTTGTAATTACATACATGCGTCATACATACGTACATACGTACGTACGTATATACCAGTTCAACCATCGATTAAAACAGTTAAATCGGTTGAACCTTGAAATGTTCTTCTTTCAGGATCTCAGAACAACCGATTTTTTTGCGAATTTATTCAAACACACTCACCAATCTCAAACCTTTTTTTTTTCTGTGGACCAAATTCTTTTACCTTCACTATGTCGCACGTGAATTTTTTCATTCAATAAGTCCAGTGAATCATCTTATTGGATCCAGTTCTTCTACCTTATTCTTAGCTCCCATTTCCCCCAATTGGAAGCCCTTGTAAACCCATCCGTATAGTTAGCAACAAAAAAATATCCAAAATTTGTCATTCCCTGTATTTCCTTCTTCGTTCTTAAAGACCCTACCTAAGTCGTGCTCCTCGCCGTCCTCTACCTCCTCATCACATGGTTACCCGTTGCAGAAAATAAAATCATAGATTCGCTGGTTGCTTTCGGAAAATAATGTTTTCTCAATGTTTGTCTTAAACAAAATGTGGTGATAAAATTTTTTCTTTTCAACATCGTCACAACAACGCTCACATAATCACACTTAGATATATCAAAAAATATATAAGTCATACAACTATACTGCCTCGTATGTTTCACACTTAAATATTTATAATGAAAAGATTATTCCCAAAACATAACATAACTTAAACCTAATCTGGTCAAACACTACGACAAAAGCAGCATCAGCGTGCCCCGGACTAAACATTCTTCTTCTTGTAGACGCCATAGTCCTTAAGAGGTTCATCTGAATTCCACCACATAGAACCCAGAAAAGAAACCACAAATAAAACATGCAAGAGTGAGAAATCGACATATGGACATAACGCGATAGCCACATGCACGACACAACAAAAAAGAAAAACACATATACGTACCCATATACATATTTACGATCTTATAAACATTAACATCAAAGCATAATGGGTTTCACACCCCAAACAACATCTTTTGAAAATATGCAAGAACACTTCATATACATCATCTAACGTTTTCACTTAATCTCATGAGATATCTCGACCTCGTGTTTGAGTTGATCAGACTCCCGGCACGTAGCTACAGACATATAGTCACAAGCCCACGTCCGAAACCCATTGCACACTGTCCAACATCGTGGAACAGTGATAACATCGTGAATGGGGTTGTCCGTCCGGCACAATGAAAACTTCAGGGCATGAAATACCTGACGCCGTAAGGTAATCATATATCGTATTGTGGCACGTCTGCCAAATGCATGCTCGAAAATATATTTCTTTCAACACTGTTCTTTGTCTTATATCTTTCCTTGGCAAAGCTCAACGGCTTTAGACCAAATATCGTTTTAACATCTTTAAAATCATTCATTAACAACACAGGACCTCAAAGTCCGAGTGCTCAATCACGAAACCCTAGACCGATGCATAAGGCTTAGGTTCGTGGTAATAAAAAAAACATCTCAAAATATTTTATCTCTTTTAGGTAGCTATCCAGTCGGTTTTCAAAATTGCCGTCGTTAAGTCATTTTAAAGTATTTTAAGGTAAAACTTAGCTTTTTCCGCTTAAACAATTTTCTATACTCACGGTTAAGTTATTTTCGCAGATTAGTTTCACAAAATAATTTTTTATAATATTGCGGAATATCTTATGTAAAAATTAGCAGTAATAAAATATTTTCACGGTTACGCCCTCTCTACAACCCATAAATCACTTTTTTATAAATAAATCATTAAAATAATAATATTTCTCAAATACTTATTATTTCTCCCAAATAATATTTTCCACAAACATTATATCCCAATATTTCCCATAAAACATTGAATATAATATACACAGGTTATTAAAGCTTTTATCTCATTAATCGGTTGTGCACGACCACTGTCAGGCCTCACAAACAACATTCAACATCATCATCATAATTATATTACTAGCACATCATGCATCACAGCAATATAATATACAACTGCAGATAATTAAATCAATTAAAAGCAGATAAACAACCGAAACACAGATAAACCACTTACAGCTATAAACACATAGCTCAGTAAAATAAACCAGAAAACACCAGTCACATAGATAAACATATACGGACCACAAACAAATTACACATGGCCATCCGAATGATCTCTCAAGTAACCTCTCTTACCTCTCGAAGCTCTTCAGTGAAATTAAAAGAACTTTGTCGGTTGTCGGAAACCCTCGTACGCCGTAAAACAATTAACCTTCAACACACAACCAAAAAATCCCTTAATCAAACAATTAAAACATCACTAATACACCTATATAGGTCACGGCCTAATAAGTTTTAGTTGCTAAACCAATTCCATAATCTCCTAAGTCATGAATTAAGGATCCTAATATACTAAAGATAATGGATTAAAACTAAACAACAAAGTTAAGAATCAAATCTTCCTAACTCATGATCATGTATGATTCGGCCATGATAAGTCCATAGGGTTAGGGATTTTTGTTTGACAAATCAACTTGGATTTATTAAGCATACATACTAATAGGATGATTACCAAGATCATGGATGAAAACCTTGAATAAAACTCATCAAATCTCTCCCCCCTAGGGTTCGGCCATCAAGAGACATAGAGTAAGAATTTTCATTTTGATTAACTAACATGGATTAGAGTATATAGACATACATGTCACATGATCTACATGAGCATACATGACAACATATGAACAAAACTCCTACCAAACCCATCCTCCTAGGTTTGGCCATAGCTAGTTTATTAGGAAGGAAATTTTTTATTACTACATGCTCTTGGATTTAGATAGTATGCATGATATCAAGAACATAGGAAGTGGTTTCAACATCATAGAATTTTTCTAGAATTTGTTATGAATTTTCAAAGTTCTAGATCTAGAAACTTAAAAGTGAGGAACATAGATGAAATAGACTTTGAATCATGAAACTTATTGAAGAACATAGACATGATTAGGAAAGGAGAATAGGATTCACCTCTTGAAGATCAAAAACAAGTGAAGATCCAAGGACTTGCTTCACAAAATGATGATATGAACTTAGAACTTTTGGGTGTTTTTGTGTAAAATGTGAAATAGGCAAGTAATGAAGTGAGAGTATGCCTTTTAAGAGTGTGGGCTGCGCCACTTTTGAAGGACTAAGTGGAAAGGAGGTGGCTTCTTCAAGGACAATTTTGCAAATAACTCCTAGGGACCATTTTGCAAAATTCCAAAAGTATAGGGACTAGTTTCCAAATTTCTAATAGTTTGTAATGATGACCATGTGCAACACTTAATGTGTTCACATTGTGACTCACCATGTGAGTCATCTTGTGTGAGTCGCTGATATTATTCGTTAGCGGTTCCCTGAAATCCCGTAATCTGCTCCGCCGTTTACCCGATCGAGTATTACGCCCGAAAAACTTAAAATATTTCACTGTAAATGAAATAATTCTAAAAACACATAATCACAGGAAATAAAATAGAAACCTTAAGTTTTTCGTTCATGAATTAAAATTAGGTCTTCTGATCAGTATAAATATACTGTCAGTGAAATTCGCGGGCCGGGATTCGCTTGACTTTCAAACCTAAATTTTAATCATAGCTTCCTACGTTCAAGTAGGATTGAGTGATGAACTCCGTTTATTTAAAATAATTTTCTAACACTCATATAAAAAATATAAACATAATCGTCCGCATTTCGATTATTTTGAAACAGTGAAAATCGGGATGTTACAGTATGCAGTGGGCCACGTGATTAATTAAAATCCAAATCAATTTGGATTGGATTATGAGGTGAGAGGATAATTTAATTGAATGAGAGGATTGAGGAACGATACATAGATAAAAGCCACAGCGTCAGCGTGAAGAAGGAGAGCAGCGCCGTTTGAAGGGGGAGCAGCGCCAGTCCCAGTACTGCAGAAAGTAGAATGCATTGTAGCACCGTTTCAATGCAATTTTATTGTTCTTTTCTTCTTCTTTCTTTTCTTATGAACTAAACCCTTTTTCTATGGTGACGATGTAACCACGCCATGATGGTTTGATGATTTTATTTCAGTTTTTCTTAATTTATTCTTCTCTTTTTTTTTTGTGTTTTGTTCTCTGTTCTTAATGCTTCTAATTGCTTGATCACCAATTAGATGATAGGCTAATCATAATGAGACCGAGAGGAGATTTATGTGTTTAGAGCATTGGGGTAAAACCATATAGTTTATGCGGATAGAGATATACCGTAGGGATTGTATGCAACCTTCATATGGAGTCATAGAACTTAATGAATTTCTTAATAATTAACCATCATAGAGATATAGTTGGTTAAAGGTTAAGAGGTGTTTGCTAGCTGTACTCGAGAGAGACGTTAGGATAATTTAGGACTCTTGGTTGACAAAAGAAGTTGATTAGAAACTAGGAAGAATTAATATAATTGAATCAAACCAAGTGGGATAAGTATTTATTGTCTATGAGGAATGCGTATTCATAGCGTTGGTGAAATTGGATCCCTGGAGCTTCCTTTATTTGATTGTTCTTTGTTTATTTTTTACTTTTTAATTAATTCAAAAATCCAAAAATATTTATTTTAATTTATTTTCATAATTTTTATCATAATTAAATCCTCAATTTATTTTGGTCTAAATAGTTGTTAAATTTGTGAAGTGGTACTTGGTCACCCAATCCCTGAGTTCGATACTCAATTCTCACCGTTTTATTATTACTTGCTTCGATCCGGTACACTTGCCGGAGCCCTTCAAGTTTTTGGCACCGTTGCTGGGGATTGGCATTACCAATATCATTAGTAACAAAGGAAACAACTACTTTAGACATTCTTTTTTATTTTGTATATAGTTTATTTTTTCTTTTGAGTTTTGTTTGTGTTAGGTGGATGCAACACATGGACCATTATTACTATCTAAATCAGGAATATCAAATTGATTGGGTCGTGCTTGATGGTATCGTTAGTAAGCATGTAAAGACATACTCCAAGGAGGAATGGAAATCCTATTTGTCATCTTTACCACCACCACCACACTTTAAGCTGAATCCCGTGGTTCTAGAATTTCTTTGGGATATAGATGCTCAACTTGTGATCCAGAGCATAGAGCGTAGCAAGGAGGAATTTAGTTCCACGATTCAGAGATTTGAAATGCGAGATGGGGAACATTCTAAAGAGTTAATAGCGCAGCTAAGTGTCATGATTCAGAAGTTAGAAGCGGAAGCCAGGGAACATTCGAAAAAACTAGCTGAGGAGCCACAGGAAACCCAAATTCAAGAGAATGTGGTTGCAGAGATGGACTTTAATGACGATAAAGTGATATTTGAAGATGATTCACAAGAAGACATTCCATTGGAAGACTATCATTTGAATTGGTTTGATGAAGATGAGGAAGTGGTAGTGGAAGATGAGGAAATATCTACAATTGTTCCTTCCCAAAGGACAAATGAAATTATTCAAGTGGAAAACAATTCCCTCACCATGCTTGCTAAGGAACCGGGAAATTATGAGTTGGATAAATATATTGGTCTACATGCATGTGTCGATGCTACAAAGTTAGTGCCTTTCATTTGTCTACCATATTACTTTGTGAAAATACCAACTTTGGAGTTCAAATCATTGCCCAAGTATTTGGAGTTTGCATCACTAGCGGCAAAGGATTTGAAGTTGTCTCAAAAAGTTAAGCTTCTCGTGTTTCATGGAGAATTTATCCATAAAAAGGCATTACTTGGAGTCAATGATTTACCATTTGACCCGGGAGAATATGAGCTCATTATAGCACTTAAAGAAGTCAATGGAATCTCCGCGCACTTGCTAGTTCCATCTCCACTCCACAAGTCATGGGATCCGGGAGGATTATATTACATTTTGAGCATCCCTTGGCCGTTGTATCACAGGCAATGGGATCCGGGTGGAAGAGTCTCCATGAGTTTTTCTAAACCCTTTTCTTTATTTGTTTTATGCTTTGAATAAATGGGTTGCGTTGAGTCTTTGTGTGTTTTACTCTTGTGTCATTGAGTTGATGTTAATGTTAGTGGATTAATTGTGTTAAGTCCCATTAGAAAAATGGCATGCCACTTGAACCATCATGCATGTTTATTCCTTTTTGATGAACTTGAAGCTATGTGAGATTGAATTGAGAGAAAGAAGTGTCATAACTTCAATGCATGATTCATGATAAGTTTGGGGTGTGGGAGTTCTTGGCATGATTGATTTTTATTGGGTCTCTAATATGTGTCCTAGTGAGTGTTTTGGGCCTTCAACATGAATTATTTTTTGTGAGAGTCACTATTGAGTTACATGCTCTTAGGTTTGCTTGAATCTTGTCTATTTTACATGATTGCATGTTGCATGAGCATGATAAAGGCATTTTACTGGACATAACCAATTTTGGCCAAAAAGCTTTCCTAATGACAAAATTTCCATTGTTAGCCCTTTTGAGATTTAAAGCCTATTCTTTGTTTGCCCAATTTTATGCCTAAACTGAAAAACCATGTTTACCAACCCGAAAGGATTAAGTGAGTGTTGGTTCATTATTGTTTTGCTTAGGGACAAGCAAAGTGCCAAGTTTGGGGTGGCACATTTGGGAATACAATTTTGTGAAGGTAGAAAAGAAAAAAAAATTAGGGGAGAGAAATTCAAAAAAAAAATTGATAAAGAATTTTCTCTCTTATCAAAAAGGGAAAAAAAAAAGAATGATAATGAACTTTCTCTCTCTAAAAAAAAGAGAGAGAGAGAGAGAAATTCAAAAGTATAGAGGATGTGAAAATGGCTGATTGTGGTGTTGGAATTGATAAGGAAAAGTGTGAGAAAAAAAAAAGACAAAAAAAAAAATATAGTTTCAACAATGCTCTCTTAATCCCTAGGGTTTTTAGCTCTCATTCTCCTTTCTTACTTACCTTCCACCTTGGCCTCATTACAACCTTGACAAGTCCTTTTGACTCTTGCATATATGTGATTGTGTGATTTTATGATAGAGATGAAGATCAAACTCATGGAGTGTGTGCTTAATAGGTGAAATTTGAGAGAAACACAAACCTAAACACTAGAGTGATTGAGTGACTTATTTTCCTTTTGTGAGGTTATGAGACCCAAAAATTGTCATGAATTGTGCTAAGTTCTTGTCATTCCGAATTTTGATTGATAATTGCATGGTTGTGTGATTCTATCTTGTGGCCAACTTTTAATTCATCTTGCAAGTTGATTGTTTTGATCTTAGGAATGCATAATTGGATTGAATTTTTGTGGCTATGGTGTGGCAGTAGTTGGGGTATACATGATTTTTGGTCCATTGATTTTGATGTTAACTTAGTTTTTGTGTTAGTGGTGTCTTTTGATTTTTTATTTTTTATTTTTGTTTGAGGATAAGCAAAGTTTAAATTTGGGGTGTTTGATAATTCGCTAGTTTATCATGTTTTATATATTATTTTAGAGTGGATTTTATTAATTAAATTGAGTTGAATGTTTGATTTTACCCAAATTAGACTTTATTTTCCTATTTTGATTATTATAGAGTAAATATGTGTATTTAATTATTTTTAATTAGAATTTAGTTAATTATCTTATATTATTCTTATTTTAATTTTTAGGAAAGGAATCAAGGATGGAGAAGAAGAATTACCATTAAAGCTTGGAAATTGAAGGGGAAGTCCAATTAAATTCTGGCAATTTTGAGGGAAATATGATTTTTATTAGTGGAACTATTGGAACTTCAATCAAAATAAAAAGAAGCTGATGCACAGAAATTTGTTGAATTGAATTTGTAATTGACAAAGAGAATTAGTAATTGAAAAGCAAAAGTCACGTGAAGCAATATGCAGTGGGCCACGTGATTAACTAAAATCCAAATCAATTTGGATTGGATTATGAGATGAGAGGATAATTCAATTGAATGAGAGGATTGAGGAACGATACATAGATAAAAGCCACAGCGTCAGCGTGAAGAAGGAGAGCAGCGCCGTTTGGAGGGGGAGCAGCGCCAGTCCCAGTACCGCAGAAATCAGAACGCATTGCAGCACCGTTTCAATGCAATTTTCTTGTTCTTTTCTTCTTCTTTCTTTTCTTATGAACTAAACCCTTTTTCTAGGGTGACAATGTAACCACGTCATGATGGTTTGATGATTTTATTTCAGTTTTTCTTAATTTCTTCTTCTCTTTTTTTGTGTGTTTTATTCTCTGTTCTTAATGGTTCTAATTGCTTGATCACCAATTAGATGATAGGCTAATCATAATGAGACCGAGAGGAGATTTATGTGTTTAGAGCATTGGGGTAAAATCATATAGTTTATGCGGATAGAGATATACCGTAGGGATTGTATGCAACCTTCATATGGAGTCATAGAACTTAATGAATTTCTTAATAATTAACCATCATAGAGATATAGTTGGTTAGGATAATTTAGAACTCTTGGTTGACAAAAGAAGTTGATTAGAAATTAGGAAGAATTAATATAATTGAATCAAACCAAGTGGGATAAGTATTTCTTGTCTATGAGGAATGCGTATTCATAGCTTTGGTGAAATTGGATCCTAGGAGCTTCCTTTATTTGATTGTTCTTTGTTTATTTTTTGCTTTTTAATTAATTCTAAAATCCAAAAATATTTATTTTAATTTCTTTTCATAATTTTTATCATAATTAAATCCTCAATTTATTTTGGTCTAAATAGTTGTTAAATTTGTGAAGTGGTACTTGGTTACCCAATCCGTGAGTTCGATACTCGGTTCTCACCATTTTATTATTACTTGCTTCGATCCGGTACACTTGCCGGAGCCCTTCAGAATCCATTTTCAGTTTATGTCATTTATTTGAGTTACTTTATTGTGGCATGAACACAAAGTTATTGTGAGTTAACATAGAAGTAAATAGACACTTAAATAGCCAAAATACTTCATTGATTTCATTGAATCCCATCATATTACAACAAGGAGACACAAAACAGCATTGAACTTCAATTAAAGTAGAAATCCTACCCTAAGCCTAACATCATTTTCCTGATCATATAACCGACAAGTAACACCTAGTTCCTACTTAAGCTCTACTAACTCAAATAGGGACTGAAATATTGTCCATTTGCCTTCAATAGTGACCATATCATTATCATCAACATGCGATTCACCCCGAAAAAAACACAGCTGCTGACAAGGAAGATATTCATCCATCTTCTAGTTGAGTTCAGTGACATATTCAAATCCTTTATCTTTACCCTTTGTCTCGTGATCTTCATTTCCTTATCATCAACAAAATCTTCTTCTGAGTACCACATAAAGAAGTTACACCAACCACCTTTACTTTGTTCACAACACCAAAAACCCAAAACTCAGAAAGAATTATTAACCGTAAACAAAGACTGAAGAAATGGATGACAAAATAGCAGAATAGGTTGACATACCTTATAGTTCCTGCAACCCCAGAATTTCTTGCCATAATTTTCAGCTGTAAACGCAGTTCGAACAACAGCAAGGGTCGGCTCCTCGCAATCACACACTGGCCACCATCTGCGCTTAACTCTGCCATGAGAGGCTCGAGATGTGGTGGTTGCGTAACTTTTCTTGGAAGATTTTGGGCCGTAACTACTGCAGGAGGCATCAAATCGAGACATTTTTTGAAGAAGATTGGAATTGGGGATGAACAATGAAACCCTAGGTGCTTAAATTGGGAAAAATCAGACCTCATGATGCAACGGTCGAATCTAGTTGGAATGGGGGGGCCAGGTGTCAATGCCAGGTTTCAGAAATGTTAGCCACGTAAGACCCAACTAACGGCGTTAGTGACAGAGTAGACGGTGAGGACCAATATAGGATAACGGATTAAACATAAGGGATCAAAACGAAAAAAAAATAGATAAGAGAACAAATTAAAAACTAAAATAAAGATAAGTGACCAAAATACTAATTTAGCCAAATAAATACTCCCTCTGGTCCACAATGTAAGCAAAAATTTCCAAATTTTTTGGTCCAAAATATAAGCAAATTTCAACTACTTTCTTCTCATTTAATGAAGTTATTCTCAAAATACCCTTCATTTAATACAAATTTTGTTTTCCAATGACTCCTTTTATTCTCAATAACACAAGCTTAATAAATAAGAGGAAGGGTAATTTAGGTAACAAACTTAATTTTTTATTCCCAATGATTCTTTTAAATGAGATCAACTAACTATCTTAATATATGTGTCCCATTTAATTTTTGCTTACAATAGAGACCGGAGGAAGTACTATTAAAGGCCGAATTTGGCCTAATGAACGTTTCGTGTTGATCTCCTTCTCTGACAATCACCGCTTGGGCTAAGCTCCAGTCCAGATATGGATAGAAGGTTGATTGCCTTGATTCTGTTCAAGTAATAATTACTTAATATTCGACTATAAAAGTCCACTCGTGCCGTTCCAATAAACCTACGTGTAGCTTGAAGCTTAACTTGAAAATAGTGTAGATATGGGCTCAGTTGCAGCATAGTAAAGGCTAAAGACAAAGGAAAGAAAGCCCATATCCCAACTCTCTCGAGATAGCCAAACATTGAATAGAACATGACCACCACCAACTAACTGTCTTCCAAAAACCACTATAAAAAGACCACTCCCTCACCAGTCAGCACAAACACACCATTTAATCTCTCTATTCATAACTTTTGTTCTTTGAGAGAATGGGTAGCCCTCTGAAGATAGCCTTTGTGGTTCTGATGTGCATGGCTGTGATGGGTGCACCCTTAACTGAAGCCATTACATGTGGCCAGGTAACAAGCAACCTAGTGCCATGCCTGAACTATCTCAGGAATGGTGGTGCTGTGCCTCCAGCTTGCTGCAATGGGGTTAGGAACATCGCGAATGCGGCCAGGACCACCCTTGACCGCCGTGCCGCTTGTAACTGCTTGAAGTCAGCTGCTGCCAGTACCCCTAGACTCAATCCTAATAACGCTCAGTCACTCCCAGGCAAATGCAGGGTTTCCATCCCTTACAAGATCAGCACCTCCACAAACTGTGCCAGGTATACATGTTCATATACACACAGTTAAGTTAAGGAGTTGAGTGATAAGGAGATCGAGGATTCAAACTCCATCTACTAACAAAAATATTAATATTTGCCTATATAAAAAAAAAATTTGCCGTCTACGGTCAGGCTATAATTTTTTTGTTTGGTATGCACCCTAATTAGTCATTGAGATCGAGTGAGCCCTCGAAGAATCCACACGGCTTAGATCTTTAGGACCCGCTCTGGGACTAATCTCCGAGTCAGCCGCGCGGTTAGTAAAGCCTGACCAAGGATTGTTACATACCCAAGGATCGAACTCGAGCGATTTGTCCTTAAGTAGAAGTGCATTAACCACTTTCATTCAACACTTAGTTTGGTCAGGCTATAATTAATACACCTTGAAGGGTTGAACCTGACTTAATTAACTATTGTTCATTTTGTATCAAGCACGGTTATCACTTTATCAAACCTTTTTCACTCACTTGAATTGAACCACCTGATGTATATATGCTCGAAGAATTGAATACGATCCCTTAATATTGCTAATTGAACTAAGCTAGAGAGAGGAATTTAGCTAGGTTTATTTATGAATTTTAAGCAATATATCATATATGAATATGTAACGATGATGTTTGCTGTTTTGTTTTTTCCTAATTGCAGCATCAAGTGAAGTGAAAAAGATTTGGAGGGTGAATCAGCCTCAAGAAAACTATATGGTCCTAGCTACTAGGAAGAGAATAAAAGGATGCTGATGAGGTCTCCATTTACGCGAGATAGCCTCCTCTTTATGTTTTAGGCTTTTAGCCAGACTCGAAGTTTAAACACTTCTATGACTATATGTGGTTCTATCTTCTTTTATATATAATGCTCATTTCTTCTTTTATAATGCCCATTACTTAGACACAAGAGAGGGTTATTGAACGTACGGAGAAAACTTGGTTGAGAGATATTAACCCTTCAATGCCGTCCCCCTAGTGTTTAAACAAGCTTTATTTTAAGTTTTAATCATATGGAATAATTTTATCAAGTAAAGGGCATGATAACTTATGGGTTAATCCAAATAAAATTCGTATATTCTTTTTAACAAAGGAAAAAATTATTATCCTTTTACATGAATATTTTTGTGCTAAGCATGAGTTAATGCCGAAAATTTTATAATTTTTTGATTTAAAAGCAAATAAACCGGTGCATTTAAAAAGTATGGGTATCAGAATAATAATTTTTTTCACAAAAAAATAAAAGAATAATAATTTTTTTTAGTTTGTTACTCATCGTGAATTATGAAGCATCCTATTTATGAGGCTACCATCGCAAATAAACCGGTGCATGTAAGAAGTATGGGCATTACAATTAAATGCTTCATCACTCATTTATAATTACCAATTGGTTCAAGTGATAAAGGATTTGGGCACCTTAAGCAAGGTGGTCGGGGTTTGAATCCTGACTCTTGTATATGGAGAAAACCTGGTTGGGAAAGGAGAATCCACCTTGTGTGCCCGACAGGTTCCTCGATGGAGATCAGTTACTGCTAACGATGGTAGATACTTTGTACCTACGTCGTAGTTAAAAAAAAAAAAAAAAAGACTACAAGTCTACAAGTGCTTTTGAAGTATATATATGTACTATTCGACAGAGATAAACTTCAACAAAGATGTGGCCAAGACTAGCATGAGGTACCTAGTTAAGTGCCTCGTGCATGAGGCACCAAACTTACCTACGTTGGCCGGTTATACACGGATTTTACAAGTTACCATTTTTTTTTTTTAAATTTTAAGAAAGGGGTCTAGTGAAAACAAGCTTCTCTTTATCGTCCTGGTATAGTGCTCCAACATCAGCTGTAATGACGAAAGCAATGGAATCTGCGATTTTGTTGAGGTGAAGAGGGCAGGGTTTTCGGTTTAACCAAATGGAAGGTTTCGTGATACCAGGTGTAGGTGGTACATCCGCGAGTTCCAAAAAATATGACAGGGGATATTGTTGAAAACTGAAACATTGAGATTCCATCTTTTACCATCATTACGTTGTACTTATCAGTGAAGCAGATGCCAAAATCATGTCGGTGTATGGCAGATTCCAATTGAATATGCCTAGTCTGAGACTTGTTACCGTTGGTGGGTTTGCTTTTGAAGAAGTGCAAAATTATCAAAGATTGAAATGTTCATTTGTTACCATTCTTTATTTTCAAAATTGTGTTAGCGCTTCCTTTCCTCTCTATTAAGTGACTATTATATTGAAATTACAAATAAAATAGTTATTGGAATTGAGAGATTTGACCGGGTAGTATCATCAGGTCGCAAAACCAGTTTTGCTGGAATCGGGCCAAGAAATAGAAGTTTCTCCGTGAAAGTCATTTACTTTCTATAAATATAAATCAGTATTAATCAAGCAATAACTTTGCGGAGCGGTTTGATGGTTAGCTCAATTTATTATAAGTTTTGCATTTAGTCCAGGTCACGTGTTCGATCTTCACGTTCCTCTTTTTGCTGTTATTTTTCTGATTAAAACAAGGTTTATTTTAAGTATTTTAAATCAACTAACAATAAGGCTACCCTAATGGTCCGCGGTTCCTACTGATTCCTAGATGTTGGGGCTTCGATCCTGCTCAATGTTTTTTTTTTTTACTTTTTACACTCTTCCTTTAAGAGAAAAAATGGATAACTCGTAACAAAAATGGCACATGCAGGGATCGAACCCGCGCTCTGTGTTACAATCAACTAAAGGACCAACCGCTACGCCAGTAGGTGAATTACTGATGAAAGGTACAACTTATTGTATTTAAAGGTTAAACAAGAAAGCAATGTTGACACTTTATCCCCTACCTTTATCCGGGTCTACAAGACTCATTTTCAGGAAAAAAAAAAAAAAACGGATTTACCCTACCCGACACCGAAACTGGTTTTTTTGGGGTTGTTTTCACATCTGTCTTGAAAAGACTTGCAACAAATGGTACCCTTGTATTTTATGTCCGAAATTGTGGAGGAAGACCACAAATTTTATCTATTTTATTTTCCAAAACCCAGATTTTTTAATGGGAAAATTTCAAAAACAATAACAAACGTTTCATAGACATTTCCAATCTAAATTCAATGACATCAAGGTTTCAACGCCATCTGCACTGTCTGTTTCCTCCTTGTGCTCTTCATCTTTTTCGGGGCCATAACTGAACTTCTCCGAGGAAGATAAGGTTTGCAAAACCAAAATGGTAGTGGTCGCTTGTTGTTGGTCTTTCTCCCCTCTCCTAAAGCAATGATGGGGAATAGGTAGAGGGTGAAAGGGTCTATTTGCAACTGGGCAACCATTCAAGGACTTTATAGCAATTTTGTGACAAACTGATTTAATGAGTAACAAGTTTCAAATTTTTTTTTGGACACTCAAATCTCTACCGTTAATTATTTTACTAATAAATCTAACGGTATTTTATGGTGCTTCATGAGTGAGGCATATGATGAGATACTTCACCTTAGTCTTCACCCAAAGATGTGTGCAAGATATTCTGCTCAGAAAAACAATTAATACTCATGTCATGGGATCCGCTCATAAGTCTTGCTAAAAATGTTTTTGATCACTGTTTTAATAAGATTGAATTAATTAAAGCTGAATGACATGGATTGATCCAGTCAGTTTGGACCGGAAACGGAAGACCCGCAGTGCTTGTTTGTATTTTTGGACTCCGTTTCAGACCCAATTAAAACAATCAGAACATGGACAACCCGTTTGACCCAAGTGAATACTTTTCATTTTAAAAAAAGCTGTTTACTTGCAAATCACGATACATAGTACATCGTTTAATCAGAGCATTTTTATCCCACCACCTCATTTTTTACTTTTTGGAGTTCTTGAATGGGTTTCGCGTTTACACATCATTTGTTTTCATTCTTTACAACTTAAACACCTCATCACTCCAACCAGTGGCCCCCACATCCTTACATTTCTTCAATAATTTATAATTTATTTATTATGTCATAATTATTAAAACTATAAAAATTAATAAATTCGTTTGTAATAATTTTTTATTAAATAAAAATTTGAAAATCAAAATTACCGAATTTGTAATAAAACTTACAGCATAGGATAAATTACATTAAAATGATGAAATTACAAATGATCAAATTACAAAATTAAAATATTAAAACATTAAAATGATGAAATTGCATAATTAAAACAATTCAATTTCGCTGATTATTGCCCCCAAAGCGTTCCAAAATATGCTAGCTCCACAAGGTCTGCTTGAAGTTGGTGATGATTTTGCCTAACACTCACAAGTGTTCTCCTTTGTAGGTATGATGCAAGATGTGGATGAGGACCAGTACGTACGTCATTTGTTGAGACAACATTGTTGGGATGATCATAAGAATAATAAAGATGACCATCATATGTGTGTCGTTCATCTTCCACAATCAAGTTATGCAAAATGATGCATGCATATAATATATGTTTGATTGTATCCAATTGTCGAGCACTCACAGGGCCACATACAATCGTAAACTGAGATTGAAGCACTCCAAATGCATGCTCCACATCCTTTCTTCTCGCTTCTTGATGCTGAGCAATTATCTTTTATCTCCTTGTGGCATTGGAATGCTCTTGACAAACGAAGCCCATTACGGATAAATGTTATTTGCTAGATAGTACCCTATGTCATATTGAGTTCTGTTTACCCTATATTGCACCCTAGTTGCTTGTCCCTCCAAAACGTAATTAAACACATTAGATTGGTTTAGAACGTTAAAGTCGATGTTTGAAACCGCAACCCTAAAAAATGGGTGCCAAATCCATAAGTGTTGTGTCACGACTGCTTCGAGTATGATTGTGGGTTTCCCATGATCACCACAGTTAAATTGACCTTTCTATGCTACCAGATAATTTTTTCGTTCCCAGTACATATTATCATCGCTACCTAACATACCTGAAAAACCGAGTGTAAAAAAATTTGAGGTTGAACACACTTATATAGATGCTAGTTGGTATTGTAATTTTTTAAAAAAATTACCACATCCAACGACTGCTTCCCAATTCAATGGATTTGTTTTTTATATTATTAAAATATTGGCCTTTTTATTCCAACAGATCAATTTAGATGAAATTTTTTTATTAAGAAAATTTGACATTGGTCCACATAACTAGATAAGCAGCAGTGCTTCTACAAGCATCATCCCTGCTTCATAAGAACCTTTTCCAAAATGGTCTCCAATTGTGGGTGCTTACAAGCACCAGTTCATAATGGGCAAGATCCCAATTGTGCTTACCGTTTGAGATGGCCCTATGCTTTGGGATCATCGAATCAGGGCCATCAAAGAAATAGGTTTATGGTGAGAGGAAAAAAATGTTATAGAAATATGAAAAAGTAAACATCTATTTAGCTCATTTAACTTGGATGAGTTTTTGGCTCCCACTTAGTAATGATTTGAAGGAAAGGGTATTTGAGAATTTATGAAAAGTCTCACACCTTTCAAAATGATAGCTTTCTCTTAGAAAATGTTGCTTGATATAATCCCTACAGGGTGTAATTAATTTGTTTCATATGGTAGAATAACTTATTGATTGACAAAATGTTGATAGAAATACCTGATAAAATGTTTCATATAGTGTAATACCTGAATAAGTTACTTTGTAATACTTTAGATTATTTTTTTTAAGTCTAAATAAACACCAAACGGATTGAAAATTTAATAATATAAATATGTTATAATTAAGGTGGCTTCTAGGGTGGAATTGCAACACAAATGGTCGACTGGTGCACCACTAATTTTAACTGTTAAATTTATAGATAAAATAAGTGTATGACCAAGATTAAAGCTAGGTAATGGGTTAATAAATTATTAAAAAAAATTAAATGATGAGTTTACAATTTTGTCCCTGTCTCCTCCACCGACATCGCTCGGGTGCTGCTCTGACAGCTGTCCTCCGCATTCTCAGCCACCACTTTCCTATTGAGTTTGTTAGTAATTCAGAATTAGTTAGTTTGTTGGTTGTATTAGTTGTTAGAGTTGTAACTAAGTCAGTTGAAGACTTACTATAATAACTGTGTCAATTTGTAAAAGTATAAGGTGAGTGAAATATACAGATCATTAAAGTTTTTCATTTAGTAACTCCATCTCTTTCTCTGTGAGTGTGTGTATTTTAGTTTTGTCTCCAATAAATTTGGTTTCGAGAGCTCAAAAGTTTTTGGACCTGTTCAAGTGAGTGGATCTTGAGTGGTATGTGATTGCCAGATTTTTTAATGCAGGCATTGCTGAAATCAATGGGGTCGAATGGCAATAGACATTTTCCAGGAAATCTACCCGTTCTTAATGGCAAGAATTGGGACAAGTGGTGTGTGCAGCTACGTACGATCTTTGGCTTTCAAGATGTGCTTGAGGTGGTGCAAACACTAGTGGAAAATATGCTTTTTACATCATAGTTTCTACATCGGTTACACTAAAACCGTTGTAGAAAATAGTGCGGTGGCATTTTTGTAATAAAATAGATGTTGGGAATGACTTTCTACATCGGTTGCAAAAAAAACCGATGTAAAAAGTACACAGTGACACTTTTATAATATTCTGGATGACTTTCTACGACATTTACTTTTGCAACCGATGCAGAAAGTGTACCTTCTACAACTCTTACTTTTACAACCGATGTAGCAACCATTCCCCTGATTTTTTTCACACTACACAACGAAAAGCCAGTACCGAGTCTAGGGTCTCCCTCTCATTTTTTCTTTCTTCTCCAAACGCTTTCAAAGAAGAAACGTGAAGATCTCTATCACTCTGACCTACCACTGGCGGCCCCACTCCAGATCCGCACCGATATGGAACGGAGGTTTGGACCTCAGTCACAGTCGAACGGAGGACGTCAGACCGGGATCTGCGAAAAGGCCACCATCGAGTCGCGATCTTCAGATCTACGCCGCGGCTAAGACGCCATTGACAAAGCTCAGACTACTCCTCAGAAAGTGCATCTTGAAGCACACCAAGTGCTCGACAAATTTCCTAGGTAAGCACTTCTCCCTTCTTCAATTGCATCTTTTCTCTTCTCTGTTCTCAATAGCGGCAAAGAAAAGGGACAGGTTGTAACATCTCTCTCTCTCTCCTCTTCCTCATCTTTCTCTCTCTAGGGTTTCGAATCTGATTAGGGTTCTTCATTTTTCCTTTCTTAATTTCACCATGTATTTCGTTTCCGGTTATTCGTTTGTCAGATTAGGGTTCCATGGCAGAAGCTCCGGCGGCGGGAGCCACGAGAGCGGCGAGCACAGCCCTCGTTCAACATCAGAGAGTAGGATAGGTACCTTTCTTAATTTAGTGTTGCATGCTGTTGTCTAGATTCTTCTGTTTTTTGGTACAAAAGAAATTTCATCAAGAGAATGGATAGTCTGACATTATGAGCATTTTGCAATGTTAGCTGTGGATGTTGTAATGAGACTGAAGGTGAACTGTGACTTCCCTACTGAATACAGATTTCAATTCTGTTTCAGCCTCTGCATTCCTATGTTTCACACTTTTTCAACCTCTGCATCTCTGTTTTGTGTCGTTTAATCTATTATTTTGAAGTATTAATGCTGATTATATCTTGAGTTTTGAGTAGCTTTTCAATTTTGTGGATCTATTATATGTAACTGTGTATGTTGTCCCCACTATCTGCTATACCACTATAACAGCTTTGGGGTCAGCTGCTCAGTGCCACTATTGCCATAAAATTGTTATTAAAGCCATTGCAAACTTTTTGATGCTTAGCAGCTATTTGTGTGGTTGATTGTCAATTTTCTTTGAATGTGAAGATTGAGGACTGAATCCTACCTTTGTTATTGTTTGTGGAGATTGAGAAGAACGAAATGAATACATGGAATAGTAGTTTTATGATGCCCTGGCCAGCAATCCATTTTAACTTACTGTTTAACCTCTATTACCATCAGGATCTGGATATTTTGAGCTTTAATTTGTTATTTCTTGCTTATTAGTTATGTGAATGAATTGAAGTTACGGTGCAATGTGCCAAATATAATTTCATGTTTGAAAATTTCTGACTTGCCAAGCATAGGATTAAGCTTATGAACTTGTATGATCTCTAATCTGTTTATGATGATTCCATTTCAATGATTCAGGTATGTGAAACGGCAGCATCTTGTTGTTGATGTTCCTCGTTGTTACTATATTCGGGTACATGCCATTAAAATTGCAAATGCTTATCCACTCTACTATGGGTTTTGCTTTCTTACTGCTTAACTTTATGTCTTTTTATATTTCTAATTAAGGTCTTCCATTAGGATTCATGCTGCAGGAAGCATATTATTTTACAATTGTAAGTTAAATTTTTCTAGATAGTATTAAGTAAAATTTCATTTCAGTGTGAAATTACTAACATAGTATGAATTAATGCATTCTAGTTGTTGCTCTGATAGTTAGGATACATATAAGGTTGATGCCCAACAAGATGTGCAAACTGTGGTGCAGAAATTTTGGGTCAAGCTATTACCGGAAAGTGGTGGTCAGAGCACGTTGGATGTTCTCTGTCAGGTATGAATAGGGTAGCAAGTAGAACTATTTGTCATCATTGTGTGTTTTGTTCTGCTATTTTCTGCTTCAATTATACTTTTTTATTGGATTTTGTTTCCTTTACTCTGTTTTTGTAATAATTATAGTCATCCTGCTGAATAACTATTATATGGCTGGTGTGTATCTTTTGTATAACTAGGTTAATCTGGATCTGGTTTGGATGAGTATTGGATGAGATGAAAATGGGAGTTTCAACCAGGAATCATCGTGTGGGGAGGAAATTATCTCAGCATTCAG
Organism: Echinosophora koreensis; assembly: GCA_035048595.1. Taxonomy (NCBI): domain Eukaryota; kingdom Viridiplantae; phylum Streptophyta; class Magnoliopsida; order Fabales; family Fabaceae; genus Echinosophora; species Echinosophora koreensis. The sequence goes on along the minus strand of JAPCYP010000296.1, from coordinate 76,782 downwards.
GTGAAAGCTCTAGCAAGTTTGAGCATTGGAGGAGCAAGAAGAGTGGCAGAGAAGAGGATGAGCAAAGAACCGAACAAGTCCCAAATTCTAGTGAGTGATGTGGAATCTAAATTGCAGAAAACATAAAGGCTGCTTCCTCAATTGTAATCTGAAGATTTGCTTGGATGACAAAGGAAGGGCATGTTGTTATTTTTTGGTTGTATTTGAAGTTATAATTTATCTGTGCTTACTTTAAGTTCCATCACTAAGCTGAAAAGCTGCATTCTATATTTTTGCATCTTGATGGATATTGAACTGTCTGTAATCAGGTGATACTGATTGGCGAAATATCTAAATCCCTTCCATATCCAATCCAATGGTACTTGGTAATTTTATCAGACAGGAAACCTCATAGGTGTCTGAAAAAACAAGGAGGGTTTTTTTTTTTTTTTTTATAAAAAAAAAAAGACTTTCTACATCGGTTGTTCAAAATAACCGATGTAGAAAGTTAACTTTCTACATCGGTCAGTCAAAACAACCGATGTAGAAAGTCCACCAAAGTCCACAATTAGGATGTAGAAATCATACTTTCTACAACGGTTGTGTGTTCTAACCGATGTAGAAATGTACTTTCTACAACGGTTGGACAACCGTTGTAGAAAGTCCCTACTTTCTACATCGAGCGTATCTACAACGGTTAGTCAACCGATGTAGAAAGCCTTTTTCAACCGTTGTAGAAAGGCTTTTTTGCACTAGTGAAAATGGGTATCCGACGTTGAGTGAAAACCCCACAAATGCTCAGAAGAATGTACATAAGAGGCCATGAGGAAAGATCACAAAGCGATGTTATTCTTGCATCAGTGTGTGGATGTTACGCATTTTGAGAAGATCTCAATGGCCAAATCTGCAAAGGATGCCTGGACAAGTCTTGAGAAATGTCAAGCTGGTGGGGACAAACTGAAGAAAGTGAAACTTCAGACGTTGAGGAGGCAATATGAGTTGCTTCAAATGGATAATCTTGAAACTGTGGCAGAATATTTCACAAAGGTCATGACTCTTACAAATTCAGAGAAGGGTTGTGGTCAGAGTATGACAGATCAGATGATTGTGGAAAAGATAATTCGAACCTTGTCTCCAAGATTTGATTATATTGTAGTGGCCATTGAAGAATCAAAGAACTTGGAGACAATGGAAAATTGAGGAACTCAGGATCATTGGAGGCACATGAGCAGAGGATGAATGAAATAAATCTAGAGAAATCTTTTGATCAAGCCTTGCAGGCACACGCAGCTAGGCAAAGGGATGATGATAAAGGCAAAGGCTGGAAAGGTAAAGGAAAATGGAGATCCAACAAGAGCGGTGGCAGTAGTAGTCATAATGAAAATGAACATTATGATTCTGATCAGCCAGGGAGTTCAAACAGAAGTGACAATTCCAGAATGAAAAGTGACAAGAAGAGGTTTGATAGAAGCAAGTTTCGTTGTTTCAATTGTCAAAAAAAATGATATTCTGCGTTGAGACCTCAAAAGTCCGAAACACATTTGACGTTTAAATTCTCTAAGTTTTGATGATTCCAAATATATTAAGTATGGTTATATTGAACCATGTGAAATTACTAATGAGACTATTCAAGTGTACAGAAAAATGGCTTTAAGGTCACACGCCTAAAACTAACCATTCTAAGTTTTCCAAAGAAGCAATTTTTCATATTTATATGAAAAACCACCCGTTTGGAAAAAGGACAACTCAGCCAGAGACCAAGTCAGCTCAAAGTCAAAGACCAGTTCAAGAAGATGACGTGGCAAAGATCAAGACATGAAGAAACTTCAGTGGCTCACAGACTGAAAAAGCATTGCACACCCGTCTAAATACTGGATCCGTACACCGGTCTAAAAATGAACTTTACTGCAGCTATCTACTGATCAAATGTCAGAATAAAGTCAAAGTCAACATCCTTTGTGTAACAACCCGATTTTCGGATAAGTTGTATTAACAGTAAATATTTATTTATTTATATTTTTATCTGAGACTTAGGAAATGATTTTGGAGAAAACAAAATCATATATAGAATGTAACATCCTAAAATTTAAATATAATTTATAAAATAAAAATATTAAGCTAGTATGAGTTTTAGTATAGAAATTGATAAAATAAGAATGTAATATAATTTTTTAGTAATTACAAAAAGAATATCCAATTGAAAATAAAATAAAAAGATAAGTAAATAAAAATAAAAAGGACAAAGGACCCCACCTGATTATGAAATTTGGCTTTAGCCAAATACAACTCACGTGAGTTGTACCTTTCATGGAGAATTCCATTTAGAAACTAAAGGATGGGTCATGCAATAATAAAAGGTTTAAAAAAGAAAAAAGAAAAAGAAAAAGAAAATACAAAGTGGAAGTGTGGAAAAGAAAGGGGCCCATGTACTAATATTAAAATTAGAAGCAAATCCTAATTAACAAGTACCTAGCCCTATTTCGAGAAAGAAGAAGAAGTGTAGCGCCGCACTACTCCCCACAAATATTAGCGTAAAGATATTTATTCGGAGGGGCACCGATTTGCACTGAAAGGCTTATAACACTGCAGTTTGACACTGATCACCGGAAAAATAACGTGAGCAAGAAGAACAAAATATTTTTGGATGAAACACTTGCATTTCTCTTAGATTATTTTAAAAGTTTTTGGAGGTCTTCAAGAGGTGAGTAACAATATTTCTACGAACCCTTTCCATGGTATAAGTGTTTATTTGTGTGAGTTAGAGTTTATTCTATGGTTTTGGGAACTTTCAATTAAATTGAGGCATGTTGTTATTAACCTGTTTTATAAAATTGGGGGTTTTCAATTAAGACGAAAGATGATTAAATTGACTATTTACTCTTGTAATTGATAATATGAAATACATGATTGATATTTGTATTGGTTGATTGATATACTTGTTGGTGTATATTATGCCTTGTGTTTATGATTGGTATATTGTACTTGTAAATTTACGTGATAACATGATACTTGTTTAATTGGTATTTATGAGTTGATTATATGATGATATGAAATTGTAATCGTTATATGCTTTGGAAAGTCTGTCAATTATGATTGATGGTTTTATGCTTCGGAATATGGATAAATGAGTATATGCATGATGTGTGGAATTCGTTGATATGCCACCTAAGTTAGGGGCAATGGCTTGTAATATCACCACTTAGTGGGATGTCGAAGATGACTATATGGGGCAAGGAATCCATTTTATGAACGAGGCTCTCGGGTCACCGTTATTGGGAGGCAAGGAACCAATTTAATTATGAGGTTCTCGGGTCACCATAGGGGCAAGGAGTCAATTCTGAAATGAGGTTCTCGAGTCACCATTGGGGCAAGGAATCAATTCTAGAACGAGGTTCCCGAGGCACCGTAAAGAGGGGTCAAGGAATCAATTCTAGAACGAGGTTCCCGAGTCACCATAAGGGCAAGGAATCAATTCTAGAACGAGGTTCCCGAGGCACCGTAAAGAGGGGTCAAGGAATCAATTCTAGAACAAGGTTCTCGAGTCACTGATTCGGGCAAGAAACCAACACAGAGTGGGGTTTCCGAGCCACTTGAATAATGATGTTATTGTTGTGATGTGTGGTTCACTTTAATTATTGAACATGTGATATTTGATTGTGTATTTGAGTTGTCGTTATATGATGGTTGTAATTAAATGTATTTTTAATCTTTACTAAACATTATTTTGGAAAATTAGCGGATACCATGGACAGTTTTTCCGGTTACCGCGTCGGCTGAGAACAACACTATTTTCGAAATATTTTATAATTGTATTGTTGTTCACTGGGATTTTATATCTCATTATAAGTGTTGTTTTCAGAGTCCGAGGACATCGCCGTTGAGAACACAAAAACTTGAAGACTTAATATCTTGTTTTTAGCTTAGTTGGTTAGTATTGTAGCATGGCTTAAGCGTGCCATGCCGACTTCATTTATTAACTTCTATTTATTCCTCTTGGGATATAGTTAGACGCCCGGTTTTGAGGCTTTTGATTTTTATTCGATCGTATGGATTTATTAATATTTTTCATTACTTTGAAATATTATAATCTTACTTAATATAAGGCATTTTTAGACTTAATTATTTGAGAAAATTTCTATGACTTGTATATTTTAATTAAATGTTTTAAAGGATTTTTATTGAATTTATTTTGGGTTACTAATGTAACAAAGGGCGTTACATAGAACCTACTCTATGGTAGGAAGCTTTGGTTAAAATTTGGGTTTAAAACTCAGACGAAAACCGGTCTGCGTTTTTTAACTGACAGTATAATTTTATACCGGCAGAAAAACCTAATTTGACCCAAAAACTGAAATTTGTAGATTTTTTATATTTTGTCCGTGAGGAAGTCTACTTTCCAAATTTCAGATCAGAAATAAAAAATTAGGTGTATTCGGACGAATTTTGACGAAAGTTCGAACGAAAAACAGTTGGTGTTTTCACTGACAGTAAGATTTTAATGATCAGAAAATCTAATTTTGACTCTTGAACGAAATGGGTTATGATTAAATCATATTTCCAATGAGTCTGGTTAGTTTGAAAATTTTCAATCGAAAAATAGACAGAAACCCTAATCGGGAAACCGCCGGAGTCGAAAACGGACCTGTAGAGACCCGTCAAGAGATCGGGACAAATAGTCATACATGATGACTCATGGAGGATGAATCACCAAGCAGTTATGAGCATTAAATGTTAGTAATCATGACTTTTGGGTAAAATGACCAAAGTACCCCTAAGCTTTCGCGGGTAGTAACAAGACAAATCTACGCACTCTTAACCACTCATTTTACATGGTTGTAAACCTCCCGCATCTCCTCAATTTCGTGCAGCCATATATAATAAACCATACCTATTTCATTTTGCTTTCGTTTCACATCATTTTCCTCTCAAAAACCGAAATCGGGTAACTGACGGAGCTGGGTACAGAATTTCCGGGAACCGCTAACGGATAGGATCAATGACTCATTGGTGAGTCATTATGTGTGGCCCAAAATCAGCCACATCTACCTTAATTGTGATCCACATATTATTAACCATGATTAGCCAAAATAACCTTAGTTAAGTTAACTATTAACTATGGTTAATCATATATTAATTAAATAATCACAAAACCCATTAATCTAAAAGCTAACAAACCAAACAAAGCCTAAGATCTACCCTATAAATACCCCCAAAACCGTGGCCTCCCTCCCCCTTCACTCACTTCTTCATCTCTTCCATTTCTTCGTCACTTTTTCTTCAAAAACTCCATTGTTGTTCTTGCACAACTTGATCATTCTTTCACTTTCTTTTAGAGGTAAACCCTCACTTCTATGATCTTAGTTATCTTCCTCATCTCCTTAATTCTCTTTATCAACCACTACTTCGGATTAGAGGAGAAGAATTGAGAGAGAAATCTCAATAGTTGCAAGAAGCCTTTGATGGAAGCTTTGAAACCAAGTTGGAGCAGTTGCAGTGAGGGAGTCTTTAAACACTCTTCAACCGTTGGATCATTCCCAAATTTTAGAAGAAGGTTCAATACTTGTGTTGCTTCATATCCAACGGTCAGAATGTGGAACAAATCTTCAGAGTGTGAGATCTGAAGCTCGGACTGTAGGCCTAGGAGGTGAGAAACTCAATCCGGGTACCACCAAACCTGTCACAATATAATTGCGATCTGAGATTCTTTAACCGTTGGATCGAGCTGAAAATTTGTGATATTGTTTCTGAAGGATAGTTCGTCAGTCTCACCGTTCAGTTTTATAAATAATGATCTGTGTCTAGAGGAATGAAGCTCGAACAGTAGCCCTGTTTTGGTAGCTTTTCACTAGGATTCATGAGCTTATTTTGAATCCGATTTCTCCTAAGTCCAGCCGTTGTTCTCGTAAGTTTTTCCATCGATTTTTTCTCTTGATTCAAATAGATTTATTTATTTGGAACCCTATTGTTGATTCGGTTGGTATTTGGTGTTTCCGGCGAATTGTGTTACTCGTACGTGTAATCGGGACGGAAAGCGGAACGGTGGATGTGTAAGGATGGATGGTGGCAGATTTGTGGATGTTGTTGGACAGCGTGATGAGGTTAGTGGCAGTAACGTGGACCCATTCAGAGCTTGTACGGGAAAGCGTGCATGTCAATCAGGTGGGGGAAAGAACCAATCTACCGTCGGAAACGATAAGTAGTATATTCTATAATAATTGTGTAGGGCGACCTAAACCCTACTAGTAGTTGAGTAATCGACAAGACCAAAATCACATTGGAAACCTTTTCTGTAAAACCAATGGTGATTTGGGGATTGGAGGTTTATCGACGTTAGGATGATTTTTATCTTATTTGAGGTTGATTGAATTTATTATTATTATTGAATTGCTTATGTGATATTTTGTGGTATTTGAATATTTTGTGATGTTATGTTATGCATGATCTGTCTGGTGGTTAATATGATGCTTAGTGGATTTTAAGAAAAGATATATATGTTGTTCGAGAGATAGTTGTTTGTTTTGGGTGTGAGAATAATGGTGATTTAGAAGTGCCTAACCTAGATTTTAAAGAGGTATGGTGACCTAGAATATATGTTGAGTTCTAGTGGAAGGTTAAGGCACTAGGATGTTGTTAAAATGGGTTGGTGAGATTCACGTGTATTGTAATATAATACACAAGGTCGGTGTTGTTGTTCATAACCGTGTATTGGTAATATAATACACGAGGTCAAGAGTTCTCGCTAGACCGTTCCACCTTAGAAATAGGTTGTGCAGCTATAGTGTCATTGAATTTCATTGAGCACCCCCGGGAGTGGACGGGGTGTGCACCGGGAGCATCGTGCAGCTATAGTGTCATGCTTTGCATGAGCGTTCTCACCATGGAAGAGAATGTGCACCGGGAATTTGGAACATGTCGCTTGAACAATTGACTAACGTTCCCCGAGAGGAATGCGTGAAAGAAATCAGTGGTGGCCACGTCAGTATGAAAGTCTAGTTGTACGAGATTGGGGTAGAGGATCATACTTGAATTTGAAGATGTTGTGCTAGTTAGGTGTTGAATGATGATTTGTTTGTGACAATTACTGTATAGTTTACTATTACTCTTTTCCGCTTTTTGATGATAGAACTGCTTCTTATCCCCTATGTTTCTGTATTCTTGTGGGCTACTTTACTTACATTAGAAGAACCAATCGAGGATTATGTGTCTGAGGAGCTGGACGGAGATCTATATGAAACAGAGGTTGCTGAGGAGTTGGATGGAACTCCTTACGAACCAGACGCTGGAGGTTGATCTATGATCCACGGTGATTAGAGTATAGACACTATGGCCAGTGTGTCTAAGGAGTATTTTTATATGTTTCCGCTAAGTATGACTTTTATTTAAGTTTATGCCTGTGAGAGATCCTACTGAGAGGATACCCTCAATAGTGTTTTAGTAATGTAATAAATAAACCGGTGTGTATTTATATATTACAATGTTGATGTGTTTAATTTGTAGAAGTTATATGATTATTAAATAAGTTTTAATTTTTAAGTATTTTTCACGCTAAGCGCACGATTAAGAAATGATTTAAGAGGGAATTAATCTAATAAAACACCGGGGCACAACGGGGTGTCTCACTTTGATCAAGATGCTTCATTTTAAGACCTCAAAGACTTCTAGACAAAAGCACTAAATATGAAGAATAAAGAAATTATTCTTTCAAGGTTTTAAAGAATAAACACGATACATATGCACGAAGTCAACAACTTTTCACTATTTAAAGTACAAAGCAAAAGTACTTTCCAAAATATGAAATGAGTATTGCACTAAAATGGGAAAGTTCTTTGCTATAAGTACAAAAGCACTACTGCTGCATCACTGCATCTCTGAAACAACAACTCTTCAGAACAAAGTGTATTCTTGGTCGCATATGTCAAAGTCCAACGTTCCGAAGCATTTAATGAATACTCAGAGCGACTCTTTGGGATTAATGGTGTCCCAGAAGGTCAAGTTAAAGAAGATTACTTTCTGAAGCTGTCTCTAACGGATAAATTGATTAAAACATTTAAATAGAGCAACCCATGAAAATGAAAAAAAAAATAGATTCTAAACTTATTCAAAGAAGCATTACTCTTCTCATTAACTTATTCATTCCTTCATTGATTATCTCTTCAATCATTTGATATTAAAATACAGACTTTCATTCTCATATTTATTTCACTCTCTGAGTGTTACCAGAAAGACTAGCAAAGCTGTCTTAAATACACAAACTCTTTCACCCTTTAGTTGTTGAGCCTGAAGAGGCTAGGTGAGAAAATAATACTTGTTTAAGAGTGAGCCTGAAGAGGCTAGGCGTGAAAATAATACTTGTACTGTAATCTGATCAATTATAGTGTATATACTTGGTGCTGCCAAGAACTGGACGTAGCCCTGTTGATATTGGGGTAAACTAGTATAAATCTCCTGAGTGATATTCCATTTCCCTAATCTCTTTACTTTATTCAAAAGTTTATTTATTCTAGCTTTTAACCTGGGGATTTAAATTGTGAAAATCAAATCTCTTTTAACCCTTCTTTGTCTGCGTGTGTGCTGTTTTTAAATTAGATGAGTTACCCGTTTAATTTTCTTTTCATTACAGATTGCTTGTTATGCCTGCGAAAATAGTTTTTCAAAGTTGCTGAAAAAGTTGGTAAACACTATTTAACTCCCCTTCTTGTGTTAACTTTGGTTTTTTCATTTTGTTAATGGCAACCACAAGCAGTGAACCTATTCCTTTGGAATCTTGGTACTTGGACACACGATGTTCAAATCATATGACTTGTCACAAACAATGGCTGACTAACTTTGATGACAACAGAAGAAGCAAGATCAGATTTGCTGATAATATATCTGTGGTGGCTGAAGGAATTGGAGATGTGGCTATCAACAGGTTAGATGGGAGCACAACAATTATTGAGGGTGTATTGTATGTGCCAGAAATGAAGTGTAATCTGTTGAGTCTGGGACAACTTGTAGAGAAGGGATTCAAGGTGATCTTGCATCTACATTGCTTGGAAATATTTGATTCCCATCAAAGAAAAATCCTGAGAGCTCCACTCTCAAAGAATCGAACATTTCAAGCAAATATTAAGGCTTCTGAGATTCAGTGTTTAGCTGCAACAAATGCGGATGAATGCTGGTTGTGGCACTCAAGATTTGGCCATTTAAACTTTAAATATTTAAAGTTACTTGTAGTCAAACAAATGGTGGAAGGTCTTCCTAAAATCAGTGTGCCAAAGAAGGTGTGTTGTGAGAGTTGCATGGTCAGTAAGCAGACCAGAAACTCATTCAAATCTCAGCAGCCAATGACAGCCATAGATCTACTTGGTGTTGTTCATTCAGATGTATGTTACCCATTTGAAACATCTTCATTTGGAGGTAATAAGTACTTTGTTTCATTTGTTGATGAATATTGTAGAATGCTATGGCTTTATCTTATCAAAACAAAAAGAGAAATGTTTGATGTGTTTCAAAGATTTAAAGCTATGGTAGAAAAACAAAGTGGCGGGTACATTAAAGTGCTCAGAACAGATGGAAGAGGTGAATATGTATCAAATGAATTTGCAGCATTTTGTGACAAACAGGGTACAACATGAAGTCACTGCACCATATACACCTCAACATAATGGCCTAGCAGAGAGGAGAAATAAAACAATCCTCAATATGGCTAGGAGTATGCTAAAAGAGAATGAGCTGCCACAATCACAATGGGGTGAGGCTGTTGCTATTGCCACATATATGCTCAATAAGTGCCCAACAAAGAAGTTAAGGACAAAAGTACCAGAGGAAATCTGGACCAGCAAAAAGCCATCTGTTAAACATCTCAGGATTTTCTGGTCCTTATGTTACAAACATGTCCCTGATCAGAAGAGAAAGAAGCTACAAGATAAAAGTAAGATGATGATCTTGGTAGATATCACCCTACAGGTGCATATAGGTTGCTCAATCCACTTACTCAAAAAGTTGCATATAGTAGAGATGTGCTGGTTGATGAAACAAGATGCTGGGATTGGAGCAACAAATGCAGCAAGTTTGAAGCAGTAGTGACAAAACTGCTTGATGAAGTGTAATCTGGTGAAGATGATGAAAGTGAGGCTGCTACTCCACCACAGACTCAATACATAAGGCAACAGAGAACAAGGCAAGTGCCAGCAAGATTTGCTGATTTTGAATTGCTTACTCACAGTGCAGTAACAACAGAGGAGAACTTGGTACATTTAGCTCTATTGGCTGATGTAGAGCCAATTGAATTTGAAGATGCAATGAAGAGAGAAGTATGAAGAGAAGCCATGAAGGAGGAATTGAGAGCTATAGATGAAATTCATACATGGGAGCTTGTTAGATTGCCTCCTAACAAGCATCCAATTGTGGTAAAATGGGTCTATAAGCAGAAACTGAAACCAGATGGATTCGTTGCTAGACACAAAGCAAGATTGGTGGCAAAAGGTTTCTTACAAAGAGCTGGCTTGGATTATTTTGATGTGCTTGCACCAGTGGCCAGAATTGAAACCATAAGATTGGTGATTGCTTTGGCAAGTAGAAAGAGTTGGTCATTATTTAAGCTTGATGTCAAATCTGCTTTTCTAAATTGGCCATTAGAAGAGGAGGTTTATGTTGAGCAGTCATAAGGATTTGTTATTGAAGGAAGCCAAGACAAAGTGTATAGGCTAAGAAAATCCTTATTTGGCTTAAAACAGGCTCCAAGGGCCTGGAACCAAAAGAAAGATTCCCTTCTATTGCAGCAAGGCTTCTCCAGGTGTGCAGTTGACCATGGTGTTTATACAAAGGCGAATGATGAAGTTACAGTGCTGCTCATATGTCTAAATGTTGATGACCTATTGGTTACAAGAGCTGATCTCAATGAAATTGAGAAATTTAAGGCTACTATGCAATCTGAATTTGAGATGACGGATCTAGAAGTTTTAACATACTTCTTGGGCATGGAATTTGTGGCTACCAGGAAGGGAATATTAATGCATCAGAAAAAGTATACTACAGACATACTGAACAGGTTTGATATGCAGAATTGCAATCCTGCAAGCACTCCAGTAGAATCAAATGTGAAGCTGCAGAAGCATTGTTAAGAAAGAACAGTTGACAGCACTTTGTATAAACAAATTGTTGGTTCCTGGAGATATTTGTGCAACAGTAGACCTGATACTGCCTTTGGAGTTGGGTTAATCAATAGGTTTATGGAAGATCCAAGGCTTCCACATATGGTAGCTGCTAATAGGATACTGAGGTATCTAAAAGGAACAATGAATTATGGTGTGTTGTTTCCAAAAAAAACTGATCAGATGAATGCAGTCTTGATAGACTATTCAGACTCTGATTGGTGTGGAGATAAGGTTAAGAAGAAAAGCACTATTGGTTAGGGCTGGACAAATAACTGCTACCGTCTGCTACCCGACATATTCGAAAAACGAAGCAACCACTTGGGTGGGTCGGAGCGGGTCATCGGTTCGTCAAATCACATCTTCAGTTCTATGCGGTTTAAATCGGGCGGGTTCGGGTGTTCTAAATTTTTTCCTTCTGTACCCGAACCAATTGAGAGATCCTTATTATTTGCTCTTATTATTCTCACAGCCCAGGCCCATTAGGGTTTGTTTAGGTGTTCTTAGGTTCTCTCAACCTTTCATTCTCACTCACTTTATCACAGTCGCTTCCTCTCTCAATCCCTTCACTCAACCACGACCGTCGCACAATGAAGCCCACCGTCACACCACCTCCATCTAACCACCGCCATCACACCCGATCTACTGCCTGCCTCTCTCACGGTCTTCTTCTCTCACTCACCCTCTTTCCCACACTCTTCTATGCTAAATCTACCCATTTGGCAGGTTTCGAACCAAGCTCTAATGAAGATCTACTCAGATTGAAGGTAGATCTGAGACGTGCGGTGCTGCCTTCGTCTTTGGCGGGACGTCGTTGGTTGTTGCAGATCTGCCTTGTTTCAACGAAGAAGAACATCTGCCCTTGGTTCTGGCAGCTTCAAGTCTTATTCCTTTTTCAAGCTTTTCTGCCATTCTTGTTCACTGTGTTGTTGTTCTTGATTTTTATTTTATTTTTTTGGAATTTTGGTAAAAGTTTGGTTTATTTTGCTTCTGTGTTATTCTATTTCACTTTACAATTTTTTTTTAAGATCGAAAACCGCCCCAACCCACCTGTCACCCGCTCAACCCGCCATATTAACCACCCGCCTGAATCGCTCCTCCAAACGGACGGAAACGGGCTACATAATTTCAGCTTTGGTTTTGGTCGGATTGGCATTTTTTGGACCGAATCCGACAGATGTCCACCCCTACTACTGGTTATATGTTTAACTTTCTAAGTGTGCCAATCTCTTGGTGTTCAAAGAAGCAACCAGTAGTTGCGCTATCCAGTTGTGAAGCTGAGTATTTAGCAGCCTCTTATGCTGCTTGTCAAGCCCTGTGACTCGACTCTTTGTTGCAGGAACTAAAGGTTGCAGTACAGAGGCCTACAAAGCTATTTATAGATAATAAATCAGCTATCAATTTAGCTAAAAATCCAGTTTCACATGGCAGGAGCAAGCACATTGAAACTAGATTCCATTTCCTTCGTGATCAGGTGAACCAACAGAAGTTAGAAGTGGTATTTTGCGGATCAAAAGATCAAGTTGCTGATGTATTGACTATGTCCTTGAAGATTGAAAGATTCAATCAAATGAGCATATTGTTAGGTGTGATATCAATGGAAGATAATGAATTAAATGGGGTGAGTTGAATTAGTTAGTAATTCAGAATTAGTTGGTTTGTTTGTTGTATTAGTTGTTAGAGTTGTAACTAAGTCAGTTGAAGACTTACTATAATAATTGTGTCAATGTGTAAAAGTGTAAGAGTGTGTGAAATATATAGATCAATATAGTTTTTCATTCAGTAACTCCATCTCTTTCTCTGTGAGTGTGTGTGTTTTAGTTTTGTCTCCAACATTTCCATATGACCGCCCTTTCCTATTAGTCCAGACGTGCTCCACAGTGCTCCTCACAAGTCCTCCTGAATCCGGCAACCATAGTCACCGATCGCTACACGAACATATCACCACTCAGCAGAACCTCCGTGAAATGGACCAGTCTCACCAGTGGAAAATATGCAATAAACGAGAAGGGTACACGTCTGTTAAACAAAAATGAGGCATAACAAAGGAGGCGGTGGCAGAACCATAATTATCAAGTTCACTTAAATCACTTTTAACATCAGTTATTTAAACAACTGAAGTAAAAAGTGATGGGAGTGACTTTTTACTTCAGTTGTTTAAACAATTGACGTTAAAAGAGTCATCTTTTACGTCAGTTGTTTAAACAACTGACATAAAAGATGACTTTTAAGTTGTTTTAAAACCAGCCCAACCAACTCACTCTCATTTCATTCAAGTTTCACCCTTCACTTCCGAAACCCTAGCACAGCCGGAGCAGCGCCTCTCTCCCTTTTCCTGTGGGTATGCGTGTTCTTGCTGTGGATGACGACCCAATTTGCCTCAAAGTCTTGGAAAATCTGCTACGCAAATGCCAGTATCATGGTTGGTTACTTTTTATGTTTTTTTCCTAGTAAAAATTGGTGTAAGCAATAATTGTGCTGAATATGAGTCATAACTATTATTCTCTGCAATATCTTCATATTCTTAATTCAAAGGTTGTTTCTTGGCAAGGGTGAGAATGCTTAATTTTACTAAAGAAGAATGTGAACGAAGGGGCTAGATCTGCAAGCGAAGGAGTCAGATCTTCAAAGAAGGGACTAGATCTACTAAGTAGAAGACATGCGAATGAAGATCTATGAAGAAACTTCCTACTTTTTCTTGAAAGTTCCAAACTTTCTTGCTTTCTGTTCATGGTTTGTTTTTGTTTATGGTTTGTAACCTTTGATTCTTTATGTTATTGAAACTTTCTGGGTTCATTTTCTTTTTTATGGATTTATTCTTTGCAAGAATGTTTCTCTTCTCCTCTTTTCTGTTAACAAATTTTTTTTTTTGGTTAGTTCAAAATCGTGGCCACAAACTGATGTTTAAAGTAATTTTTAAAAAAAAAAAATACTTATAACGTCTGTTGTTTAAAACAACAGACATTATAAGTAGCACATTTAACGTCAGTTATATTAAATAACTGACGTTGAATGTGAACTTTTACGTCAATTTAAACAGATGTTAAAAGTTACACTTTTAACGTCTGCTCGAATAACGTCAAGCAATTTTCAGATGTTAAAAAACACTTTTAACTGACATAAAAAGCGCTTCCTGCACTAGTGTCTTTTCCAACTGTTTTTGCGAACCACTGTGAACCACACCCTTAATTCCGTCGTCGAGTGGTGGTGGTGGGCCGTTCGACAACCCTTGGGTTTGAGTCTCATGGTGGGGACGGCGGACATCATGGCTACCGGTGATGAAGCAGATGGGGGGTGATTGTGTGGTAGGGGTGATTGTGATTGTGAGAGATTGTGAGTCTTTGAGCTTCAGTCACAGTTATAATCGATTATTTTGGCCATGTGTAATCGATTCATATAATGTAATTGAATCGATTCATTTCGCCATATAATGTAATCGATACATATAATGTAGTTGTAACTAAATCGATACAAAAATCAATTGTATTTTTACTGTATGTGGTAACACTGTCTTTGTACCGTTGTCACATTCAAAGTTAGATATATGTGAATATAGGGGTATGGATGAATTTTCAAAGGTAAAAAAAGGTCTATAGATGACCACCTATTTGCTCATCGACCCTACACGACACCTATAATTAATGTGTATTGATTTTTTAGTACGATATTTTTGAGTCATTCTATATATGGTGAATTAATGGTGATACCCCAGCACATTTATGTGGAGATCTAACCGATCTGAACTTTGCATATAAGGTTGGACCTATGCATAGGACCAAGAGGTGCAGCCGTGGAGGATATGGCATTGCACCATGATTACCTTTTTCAGGGTTGTTTGAGGACATGGACATCCATCATAAGAAACATGTACCAGAAGTCTAGTACTACAAGAGATTGTTTGTGTTGTTAAAAAACAAAAATTAAAACTAAATGGTATTCGGCGAGACAGTAATTTGTAGGTATGGTAGATGTAGTCACCGACTATTTATGTGTTTGGGGTCTTGGTGGGAAGCTGAACTGCTGAAAAATTAATTTTATCTCATATCAAATTTGATTTTAATAAAAAAAATAAAAAATTAGGTGTTTGATTATTGTTATGTAAAATTTATTTTGCCTTCAAAAGTGATTTTGATTAGAAGCCACAGAAAGTAGTTTTTGCGTTGGATTGAAAAACTTATGTTATATTTTATATTAAACTTGCTTTCAAAATAAAAGAATCCAAAGATAAATCACTTCCCTTAAAACTCAATTGTAATCAAATTAATTTTAAAAAATCAATTTTATTTCAAATCATCAAACATTCATCCGAACATAATGAATTTTCATTATCAACCAATGATAACTTGTCACGTCATCAAAATGTTTGACTTTTATAATAATTATATTGAAAGTCATATATTTGTTGATTTGTGATTGATTGACGGTGTTAAAATTTTTACAACGATAGTATACCAAAATTAAATTATTATTGTATCCCTTAGAAGTGTTTAATTTTTTTAACTTCATATTAAATAGACATTTTAATGTTAAAAATGAAATAAAAAATTCGTTAAAAATAAATTTGAATAAGAGCGGTACAGTTGATAAATATAAAAGTTACAATTTGTAAAATAATACTAATATATAAAGGATTTAATTTATATATACTGACAGTGTAAAGTTTTTTTACACTGTCAACCAATCAGAATTTGACATATTATTAAAAATCTTTGATTCTTATCTAACCATCTTAATAGTCATCAATTTCGTGATTTTTGATTGGTTGTCAGTATAAAATTCTTATACTTACAGTGCATAGAAATTAAACTCATATATAAATTATTAATTATATTTATTAACTACATAAAATTGCAAGCTGGACAACATTTACACAGGTTATTCTAGTATTTTTAAAATCAAATTGATTAAATTTGAATTTATCTCATTTATTTAATAGTCAAATCTAAATTTAAACTCAAACTTATTTATTTAATTAAATAAATAAGTTAATCAAATATCTAACGAGTTGATATTCAATAATTCGTTAACATTTCAACTCATTTATATCTCTGGCAGCCACCTTTCCTTTCTTGTCAGACTTCATTTTTCCTTTCGTGTGGTACAGTTGGTAGATAACTAAGGTCCTTAAACATATGATCAGGGGTTCGATTCCTAGCTCATGTGTATAGAAGAGCATCTATTGGGAAAGATCAATCCCTTAAATAGATCTCAATACCTCGAAGGATTAGTTTCTGGCTCCCAACCGTAGGATACCCGGGTTCACCAAAAAAGAAAAACTCATTTTTAGGGGCTTCATACTCACACTTTGCTTGGTTTCCGGTTTCCATTTTTCATTTCTACTAGTGCAAAATATGCTTTTTACATCGGACATTTAACATCGGTTAACACAAAACCGATGTGAAAAAGGAGGCGGTGGCATTTTTGAAATTAAATTGGAAATTTTTAACATCGGTTATAAAAAAACACCGATGTAAAAAGTGTTTTAACATCGTGTGTTTGGAAAACCGATGTTGAAAAGTGAACCAAAAATAAAAATTAAAAAATGGCACAAGTTAACACATCGGTTTTGATTATAACCGATGTGGAAAATTATATGTTTTAACATCGGTTATTTTAAAACCGATGTATAAAAGTAAATAAAAAATAAAAATAAAAAAGCCATAATATACCACATCGGTTTTGCTTATAACCGATGTGGAAAATTATAGGTTTTAACACCGGTTATTTTAAAACCGATGTATAAAAGTAAATAAAAAATAAAAATAAAAAAGCCATAATATACCACATCAGTTTTGCTTATAACCGATGTGGAAAATGTTTATAAGACATCGGTTTTTAGTTATAACCGATGTGGAAAATTGTTTTTTTATTTCAATGTCTGGCTCCATTTTCTTTCGCGCTTGACATTTCGACCCAAATATTTTTGCTCCTTCCTCTGCTAACGTTCACCGCATTCTCTGCTCCTTGCTCTTTCGCGTAATGCTCACACCCTCCGCCTTTTCTTCTTCCACATTCTAACCCTAACCACAAAACCTTCTGGTCCTTGCTCAGTCCACCGTGTCGCCGTCCCGAACCCATCGAGGTCCGCCGTTGTCTCAGTCCTTGCTCGCTCCCTGCGTTTTCACTTTGTCGCCGCCCTCCACTCAGTAAGCAAGGGAGGAAGATGCCGCCCTCCGACCTCGCCCCATTACCACGAAAATAGGTCTCTCTCTCTCTCACTCTCTCTTTCTCTCTCTCAACCCTAGGGAATGTCAAATCAATCCTTTACTTTGTTCCGTTTCCATAAGGTCATATGGCCATGGCTATGGCAAACCGAAGCATGTGAGGGATGCGCGTGAGATTGCTGACACATTGGGAAGTACTTTGATCAAGGAACATCCACTCTCTCTTCAGTTCGGTTAGTGGGTATACAGCATAATGTGTTGCCTTTTTTCATGATTTTTTTTTGTTCTTATTATTCTGATTTTGTTGGGAGGTGGTTTTTGTCAAGTTTGGTACTTTACTGTGTTTTGAAATGTTTGGATATTTATTTATGTTATTTTTGGATCACCACATACCTTTGCTTTGAAAAATGTTGTAACATCCAGGTATAGGTTTAGTTTGGTACAGGGAAACCTGAATGCATATTTGATATTTAATCACTATATTTTCAAGTAATATAGTAGCATGCTTCTGTTGTAATTCCACGCATACCATACAACTGTTAGGGAAACAAAAACTCAGACAAACACTTTTGTGGCAATGAGAAATGTTATCCAATGGTTCTGATGTTACTATGCATTTTCTTAACATAAATTAAGGATGCTATGATGTATTTTGGTGTTTATGTGATTGATTTGCAATTCATTGGTTGGACACATGAGGATAGGGGGAAGCCAATTTTTTATATATACTCATAGCATGGTATTGCATAATTTGTTGTTAACAATGCATCTCTGGAATGTGAAAGCACACTTATCATCGTTGGGTTTTATTCATTTTTGTGTTCCCTTTAACTTTTGGATTTGTGCAATTAGTTTTAGCTTCTTTCTCTTTCTCTTTCAGGGTTTCTTGATTATTTGAAACTTAGGATTTCGTTTCCACAGTTGTTGTGTTTCTTCCCACACCCGGTAAGCTTTCTCATCTCTATTTTTCTAGTTTGATTTTTGTTTGCTTTAACTTGGGGATTAATGGAGTGTTTTATTACTTTGTTGGTGTTAATTAATTAGTAAAGCCTTAGTTTCCCGTTTGAGATGCAATATTAATGAGCACACGTGTACGTACTTAAGGTACAGCTCATTATATTGGATCTTGAATTGTCCAAGTTGGACAGTTTGGGAAAAAACTTTTTCTTCATTCAGTTAAAATAGTTATTCATTGATTCTCATGTTATATACTTGATGAAAGTTCGGATTGATACATTTCCTTTCGTTCTCCGGGTGCATACTTTATCGTGGTGGATGTCATCGCGTTCAAGTCGTGTATGTCGGAGACCGAAGGGAAATGCTGCCGAAATTTCGTCGAGTATGAGCATGAGAGTTAAGGACTAACTGTTAACCGAATGTTGAAAAAGTTTCTTCTCGAATGGGATAGGGCCATACCCTATCATAAGAAGTAGTTGATGAAGATGTTGGACTAAGTATGAAGTTAATGTTTTAGTCATGGATCGCGGTTGGATGAATGCTAGACGGACAAGTGATGAGTATGAGAATGGAGTGGAAGATTTTCTACAATTTGCAAAAACAAATGCTCCTGATAGTAGTGACTGAAGGTTTTGTTGTCCTTGTGTTAACTGTTTGAATGAGAGACGACTAGAAGCTGACGAGATACGGGATCATCTTATTTGTGAGGGGATTTGCAAGAGTTATACAATATGCATATGTTATGGTGAATCGTTAGACAGGCCAAGGGTGTCGGATAGAGAGGAAGTTGATGACGTAGATATGGACGATGGACTAGAGGACATGATCCGTGATATTGGGCACGAGTCCTTTCGGCGAGCACATGTGTATGATACTTTGTGCAGTGATGCGGAAGTGGCTTTGTATCCGGGGTGCACTAATTTCACACGGTTGTCAGCGGTGTTAAGATTGTTCAATGTGAAGGCGAGAAATGGGTGGAGCGATAAAAGCTTTACCGAATTGCTTGAGCTGTTGAAAGACATGCTTCCAGAAGGTAACACATTACCATCCCGAAACTATGAGGCGAAGAAGATATTGTGTCCGATGGGTATGAAGTATAAGAAAATACACGCTTGCCCCAATGATTGCATATTGTACAGGAAAGAGTTTGAAGAGATGCACGAGTGCCCCAGGTGTGGGGTATCACGATACAAAGTGAAGGATGATGATTCTAGTTGTGATACGGTCACCAAGGGTCCTCCTGCGAAGGTGTTATGGTATCTTCCAGTAATTCCGTGGTTCAAGCGATTGTTTGCTAATGAAAAGGATGCAAAGAATATTAGATGGCATGCAGATGAGAGGAAATGTGATGGATAGCTTCGTCATCCGGCTGATTCTTTGGAGTGGAAGAGAATTGATAGTTTGTTTCCGGAGTTTGGCAATAAGCCCAGAAACCTCAGGCTTGGACTTGCTACCGATGGAATGAATCCATATGGAAACTTAAGTAGTATTCATAGTTCATGGCCTGTTCTCCTGGTAATTTACAACCTATCTCCTTGGTTGTGCATGAAGCGCAAATACATTATGTTAAGTATGATGATTTCGGGTCCAAAACAGCCAGGAAATGATATTGATGTTTATCTGAGTCCGTTGATTGAAGACTTGAGAAAGTTGTGGGATGAAGGCATTGATGTGATCGACGGGTATTGCCGTGAGACTTTCAGATTGCGTGCCATGTTATTTTGCACCATCAATGACTTTCCAGCATACGGGAACTTGTGCGGGTATAGTGTTAAGGGGCATAAAGCATGTCCAATATATGAAGAAGGCACATGTTACCATCAACTGCAACATGGAAGGAAGACAGTCTACCTTGGGCATCAGAGATTTCTCCAGCGTAATCATCCTTATCGTAGGTTGAGAAAAGCTTTCAATGGACTTTCGGAGAATGCAATTGCTCCGGTGGCCTTGACTGGAGACCAAGTTTATGAACGGGTGAAGAACACTAATGTTATCTATGGGAAGTCCCAAAAGAAGGCTACTGAGAAGAATATATGGAAGAAGAGGTCGATCTTCTTTGATCTTCCATATTGGTGCAAGCTTGATGTAAGACATTGTATTGATGTGATGCATGTGGAGAAAAATGTGTGTGACAGTTTAATCGGAACGCTTCTCAACATTCAAGGCAAGACAAAGGATGGTGTGAATGCTCGTCTGGATCTAGTTGCGATGGGTATACGAGAGCAGTTAGCTCCACATAAAGTGGGGGATAAGAAGACTTATTTGCCCCCAGCATGCCATACTTTATCAAAAAAAGAGAAAAAAAGTTTCTGTGAATGTCTACGGGGAGTCAAAGTGCCACAAGGTTACTCTTCAAATATCAAGAGACTTGTCTCAACGAAAGATCTCAAATTAGTTGGCTTAAAGTCTCATGATTGCCATGTCTTGATGCAACAACTACTACCGGTGGCCATTCGTGACATCTTGCCTTAAAAAGTCAGACATGTCATTACTAGGTTATGCTTATTCTTCAATGCTATATGTAGCAAGGTCATTGACACTAAAAAGTTGGATGACTTGGAAATGAGGCAGTCATTATCTTGTGCCAATTGGAGATGTATTTTCCACCTTCATTTTTTGACATCATGGTTCATTTGATTGTTCATCTAATGAGGGAGATTAGATTGTGTGGTCCCGTTTATTTAAGGTGGATGTACCCGGTTGAGCGATACATGAAGATCTTGAAAGGATATATGAAGAATCCACACCGTCCCGAAGCATCTATTGTTGAAAGGTATGTTGCAGAAGAAGCTATTGAGGTTTTGTACAGACTACATGTCAGAAGCGGAACCTGTAGGGCTTCCGAAGTCTCGTCATGAAGGAAGATATGATGGGAAGGGTACACGAGGTATCACTGTTAAGAGCATGGATCGGGAGGAAGTGCTTCAAGCACATTTGTATATATTGAATAACACTGATGAGAGTTGAACCATACTTATGTGAGCACAAAAGCATCATCAACGAAACTTATCCTAGAATGAATGAAAAATGGTGTTTGAACAAGCATAATAAGACTTTCTTGAACTGGTTTAAAGAAAAAATTGCAAAGGATGGTACTGCTTCTGAAACATTAAAATGGCTAGCACAGGGACCTAACTTTGATGTCATATGCTGGAGTGGGTACGATATCAATAAGTTTTCCTTCTATACAAAGTCCCAGGATGACAAAAGTACTATGCAAAACAATGGGGTTATGGTCGTCGCTAAGTCCATGCATTTCTCTAGTTCGAAAGATAAAAACCCTGTTATGGCATCCGTTTCATACTTTGGGATCATTGAAGAGATCTGGGAGGTTGATTACACGAAGTTTAGAGTGCCTGTTTTTAAATGTCAGTGGGTCGACAGTAACAATGGTGTGCAAACCGATGAGTTAGGATTCAAATTGGTGGACCTTAATAAGGTAGGTAATAAAGACGAGCCTTTCATCATGGCATCCCAAGCAAAACAAGTGTTTTATATCCGTGATCCTTCTAACAAAAGGTGGTCAGTGGTTCTCCAGGGAAAAACATGTATAATAGTAGTGAGGGAAATCAAGATTCAACTCTTGATATTTCTGACACTCCTTCTTTCTCAACACGGGTTGCCTAATTTCAATGAGGAAAATGAAGTGGACGATGTACATGCTACTCGTAATGATCACCAAGAAGGGTTATGGGAGAACGTTACTACTTGACCACAGTGTAAGTTTAGTTTGAGTTATGTTTAAAGTCATATTATATGTTTACGTTGATATTTATAAGTTATGCTTACATTGATTGATATTTATAAGTTATGTTTGATATTTATCCAGACATACTGACATTTTGTTTTTGTCTAAACAGGTATACATGGCTGATCCTGAGGATATCCCTCCTTCATGCAGTGGGTCGGAGACCCCGTCTTCGGGTAGAAAGGGTAGACGTGCCACACGAATGAGGAATTTGACTGCCAACCGTGGTTCAAATCAAAAGATAACAATCGACTTTGATTGTAACCTCAATCCTATTGGGCCAATGGCAGAGCAGTTTATTAGTTTTGTGGCAACCCTTGCTCGAAGCAGGCCTAGCATACTTATTGAGCGTTGGAAAGATGTACCTCAGGGCGTGAAGGATCAGATATGGGAGAGTATTCTGGTATCTATACTTTTCCGTCCTGTGTTTGTATCTACTTTATTTTAATCTTATTAATATCATACAGTAATTCGTTGATTCTTTTGTTGTTAATGTAGCTCACCTTTGACCTGCCGGATACGACAGATATGAAGAAGCGTTGGATAAAGTATGCTGGTGAGCGTTGGAGGGGTTTTAATGTGGACCTGGGCAGATACTATGTATTCAATCCACGCTATGAAAAGAACCCACTTGAGGTGTACCCGTTTCTTGACCAAGCGACGTGGGATCGCTTTGTTCAGAGCCGACATGATCCCAGCTTTCAGGTTAACTTATTTGAGTTGTCTCTAAATTTATGTAATTTCATTAATTTTATTAATTTACTGATGTAATTTAATTGTCTTCTATTTATAACAGGAGAAGAGGAAAAAGGGGCAGGAAAACCAAAGCAAGAATGTCTACCCCCATGTATTGTCTCGTGGGGGATATAAAAAGCTTGCTCAGACCATGTTGGAAGAGGAAAAGAAAGCATGTCAGGAAGCAGCATCTCAGGCAGATCCTAATGCTGAAAATCATCCTGAAGTTGTTGATCCACCTCCACCCCCATGCCATCGTAAATGGAAGAGGGCCCGACAAAGAAAACGGGACAATATACATCTGAGGAGGCACGCCAAGTAGCTGAGAAAGATTGTATGTGTAGTTTTGAATTGTAATTGTGATTTTAACAATGTTACTTAATTGTAATGTGACCTAATATTATATATGTTGCAGGATGCCTTGGACGAGCAGGCCACTCAAGGAACCTTTGTTCCTAGAGGACGCGAGGATATCTTAGCTGCTGCCATCGGTAAACCAGACCACCCGAGCCGTGTCATTGGTGTTGGATGGGGCGTTGGCATTCGCCAATACCATGGTTCATCTTCACACCAACGCCACAGGGGTGTTGCTGCAGATAGAGAACGGCTAAAACGGGAGATTGCAGATGAGCTTAGACAGGAGATGACCCAGCAGTTTAACCAGCAGATGGCAATAATGGTTGCTATGTCCCAACAATTCACAAGTGTCCAACCCTCTGTCCAACCCTCTGTCCATGTGAGCACTAAGGGCTCATGTGATCCTCCTCATCAGCCTGATGATGATGATGATGATGATGATGATGACGCCCCTGATAGGTGTGAGCTGAATGTTGATGATCATCATGATATTCTGCCTAAAAGGTCAGATCCAGGAAGACCAGAGAAATCTGCTCCTGCCAAGGTATTCATTTGACCATTCAATTAATTACGAATGAAATAACTTAACTGTGATTACTAATGTATATCTTTTTTGTTGTTTAGGGGAACGACAAAGGGGATCCTGGTGATGTTTTTCAACGTCTTGCTATAAAGCTTGTCACCATGGAGGTTGATGCAGCTTTGGTAAGGTTGGAACATGATGGCAGGGCGGATGACGATCTGTATATCCCAAAGAAGGAACTTATGGAGATGGCACTCGACCATGAAATGGCTAGTGCTCACCACATCTCGTTATGGTGCACGTAAGTACATTTTATTTATAAGTTAAATAATTAAATTTTAAATACTATGATAATTAACATGTTTTATCAATATATTAGGTATCTGCATCGCATGTTAGCTAATCAGGGCAACCTCACCCTTTATGGGTTCATTGACCCCATGCTCATTTAGGGTGATGTTCTCCTAGCATCAGAAGACCCGGTCGCCACCATACGTGATATAGTTGCCCGAGACCATCATCAGTTCTACCTTGCGCCTTATCTCTATAAGTAAGTACCAGTTATTTAATTATAACTATATATGACTTAGTCACTAATTGTTCCGCAAATGCAGACGACATTGGCAGTTGTTGATCTTGTGCCCTCGTGTGAATGTCGTGGTCTTCTTCTGCTCGATGGGAAATAGGCCGGCGAATGAACTGAAGAACATCATGGAAACGTAAGCATTAAAATAAGTTAGAACCAGTAATGAAGTTGTTTTAATTATCTGAAATCTATTAGATATACTTTAATTAATGTTTATTTTCTTATGATAGGTCTATTGATGCAAGCCGCATGCTGTGTGGTGAAAGGTGTCGGCCTATTAGATGGATCATTCCTAACGTAAGATATTTATTAGTTCAAATGCTTCAAACGCAGTGGGTATAATTATTGATTTCTATTTAATTTCTCATATTCTAACTTGGTTTCATTTGTATGTAGTCTCATAGACAACGTGGATCATGGGAATGTGGATATTATGTGATGAAGTGGATGGTCGAAATTATCTCCTCCGGTATCACTGAAAGATGGCAGGAGGTAAATGCTAATTGGTAACAATTAGTTGTAACAATTATATATAGATTCGTTATATGTTTAATTTTAGTTTATTACTTAAAAGATATAATCTTATGTCCAATTAAACTGGTAGATATTCAACAATCCGACTCCACTCTCTGATGCCGACATAAAAAACATAAGGATACGTTGGGCAACTTTCTTTCTTGAAGTGTACCAACAATAGTTTGTATGTAGTTAGTATATAAACGCAAGTGTACTAGCTATAGTGTACTTTTGACTGATATATGTTTTGACATGAAATCTGTAATATATCATATGTAGCTTTTTGGTTTCTAATTATCTTTGTTGTCTGAATGTAATTGAATATCTTTATTGTTAGGAATCTTTTAATTTAGTGTGTTTTGGTTGTACAAACGTGATTCTGTTGAGAATATTTGATTCTGTATTGATCTGGATTACTGGATTACTGAAACAGAGGAAATGACTGTCAATACTGAAAAGGATGGATTTTTTTTTAAAAAAAAAACACAAATTCACATCGGTTTTCTGAAAAAACCGATGTGATAACCCCACTTTCCACATCGGTTATTTTAAAAACCGATGTGGAATTTGCTGTTTTTAACATAGGTTTTTAAAATAACCGATGTGGAAAGTGGGGTTACCACATCGGTTTTTTCAGAAACCGGTGTGGAAAGTCCTGAAAAGGATTTAATGGCTTGCTGAAACAGACTTTTTTACATCGGTTTTAAAACCGATGTGAAAAGTGGCAATAAACCACATCGGCTTTTTCAACATCCGTTTGAAAACCGATGTGAAAAGCCAAAAAAAACCGATGTGAAATCCCTTTTCTGCACTAGTGTTCCTGTTTTCAGAAATAATTAATAAACTGTCACCTTGTTTTAGTCCTGTTTCATGGATTATTTGCGGATTTTCTTACGGATTTTTTTCTGTAGGAATTACCTGCGAATTTTGCTGTAATTTTTCTAGAAATAAGATTTTTTTTTCATTTAAATTCGTAGGAAATATTATAAGAAATTTTGACATTTTCTGCGAATTTAAATTTTTCGCAAGAAAATCTGTAAGAAATTTCTTACGGATTTTAAAATTTGCAGGAAAAAAATTATCCACAAAGGTATTAATTACCTATAGGTAGAAATTCGTAGGAAAATCCGTATTGTAATTATATATTTGATTATGTTTTGATGATTGACAAACACTGACCATAAGCATGCAGGATAAAAAGAAAATATAATTTCCAAGCATGCAGGTACTCAAAGGCTAGCAAAGCAAGACACTAATAAGCTAGGAATATCAAAGCTTTAAGCATCAAGACCTCAAGCAGGATTGAGTAAATAATCTAGTTCTTAGATGTCTTGTAAGGGTATGATGACTAAACTCACTTTGGCTCATTTAATCAATTTAACTAAAATACTACACTTTTGGGTAAAAGATTTTTTATCAAGTATTAGACTAGCAAAATATTTTTCAATCTGATTTATCATAAAAATTTAAGATCTTCGAAGTATATTATATTAAATTTTTAATCTATTAAAATATACTTTCGGTCCACCATATTCTTCAATTATCAATTTGAATTGGATAATAATATATATATATTATATCAGATTGCAATTGTTTTTCAAAGGTGCAGCCATTGATATTATTTTATTCAATCAATTAATTTCCAAGTGCTCCAATTTGTTGGTAAAGATTTCCTTCAATATACATAATGGTTTTATTATAAACTGATTGAATATTTATTCAAATTGATTTCTATCAACGGCCATATTGCAAATTGATTGTCAATTTATTTAAATCAATTTCAAAAGCTTCAAGCATTCTAATTCTAATATATATATACATATATTTAGATGGCAATCAGTCGCTATTTTTTTGTTGAACCTATTTTGTTCCATTGCATTATATATTGGCTATTGAAATATATGAGAGAAAATGAATTGCTTTGTTTCAAACGCTGCTCTTCTTTTTCAAATATGGTTCCAAATCAATCAAGTTGTAAAGTTTTCTTTGATACACCATTGATCATAATTGCACCGAGTAAAGTTAAAAGGAACAACACCTCAATCTATGATTTGTTTTCAATCAATTGTCTAAAACGGTGCATGCATAATATGCAACTGATTTGGAGCATCAATGTAGCAACGGACATATGCTATCAAGCAATATACTCAGTATATTTAATCAGTGCTTGATTCAATTGGTTTGCATTTATTGAGAGACGTATCATAATGAAAAACTCTGAGCAACGGCTAATTTTCTAACGTCCTGGTTTGTTTGCCTATCACTATAAGAATAAGGTTTTTAATACACGAAAAATAGAGAAGAACATTGAGCAAAAATTATTCATATTCTCTGAAATTATTTGAGCCAAATTGTGTTATTATCATCATACTCATAGTGCTTCAA
This sequence comes from Echinosophora koreensis, assembly GCA_035048595.1. Classification (NCBI taxonomy): domain Eukaryota; kingdom Viridiplantae; phylum Streptophyta; class Magnoliopsida; order Fabales; family Fabaceae; genus Echinosophora; species Echinosophora koreensis. The sequence goes on along the minus strand of JAPCYP010000296.1, from coordinate 49,697 downwards.
TTTGTATCATTTGCACTATTAAGAGTGCTTCAATTTCTCCTACTCTTGTATCAACTCTGTATTAGGGTGTGGTATCCCTAGGTTGAGGGTGAGGTATCCCTCTGGTGTGTCATTCCTTTGGTGTGCGACTTTAGGCTCAGAAGCGTGGGTGAGGTATCCCGGAGACGCGAGGGAGAGTGCTAGAGTTCGTTGAGGCTCTTACACGTGGTGGGTGAGGTATCCCAGGAGACGTGGTTAGAGTGCTCTGTTGTGTACAAAGGTTTGCAAGCACCAGTTTATAAGCTTGTTTATTAGTGGAAGAAAATCCCACAGGTGGAGTGGGGACTGGACGTAGGTCACAAGTGGTTGGTGACTGAACCAGGATAAAATCCGTGTGCAAGTATTCTCTTTCCTATCTCAATTGTTTAATTCATATTATTGCTCGCATATTCATATTTTGTTTATTCCTTATTGTGTGATTTAATAATTTATTTAGAGAAAATCGTTTTTGATAAATTATTCTAGAAAATTTTATAAACCCAATTCACCCCCCTCTTGGGTTATGGTTGCCACGATCAACACGTATGAAATCTGTTTCCTGAGAATTTTTTAGCAAAATCCGCAGAAAAATGTGCAAGTAATCATAAGATTTCTAGTAGTGTACGGAAAACATTAGAAACAATTTTTTTTTTTCTATTTTTTCTGCTTCCTGTACAAATATTTGGTAACAGGAACAGAATGAAAATAAGACAACAAGTAATTATTTCAGAAAACATGAGATTGAAAACAAACCTTAATATTTTCTCATTCAAATGTGATATGAACATTGATGTTCGCCTCATGCGAAAGGCTCTCCAAATATTCATGGAATTGTCAACCAAAAGTTGTTTTAATTTAACATTAGTTAGGAGTCAGTGGCGGACCATAGAACGAGCAGAGCGGAGCAACGACTCCCCTCAAAAATTCAGAACAAATTTTCTTAGTATACTTTTTTTTAAAGCACCCCCAAAACGACGTCGTTTTGGGGTGTTCATTTTCAATCCCTAACCAAATTGTCCCCACTGCTTGTTTGTGTACAGCTCCAAGCCTCCAAGCCTGCACCGCTTGCCGCCTTGCTACTTCGCCAGGTACAACTCCAAGGAACGCCGCTCGCCAACTCCGCCGCACCGACCTCCGCTCAATTGCTCAAGGCTCAACCAACGCGTTGTTCTCTTCTCAAGTTCGTGAGTCTCCATGTCTCTGATTTCTTCCTCTCTAATTTCATCTGATTTCTTCCTCCTGAATCCATCTCCAATCTCTGCTTCCTCGGGAGTCTCCTCCGATATTGTTGCTCTACTGCGGGTGACAATTTTCTTCTCTTATCATATATATTTGATTTCTGGATTTGGGGCAATTGTTCTAGATTCAGTGAGGCAGGCTATGTGTGCTAATGCTACTGCTTATCATCTCAAAAGAGGAAGCAGGATGTCCGAAATGCTTTTTGTCAATTTTGAAAGGAAGGCTTGCGAATAATTTTAGTTGTCACTTCCCCTTCCACTTCCACCTCTCCCTATATCTATTGTCTTTGCTAGTTAACATGGTTAGATAATAGGTAATTGATAAAAATCAATCCCTTACTTTATTTGGTTATGAACTTGTGTTTCATATATTAAACTTCCACTCTGTTTTGAAGAAGGAATATAAGATGAATATTTAAAAAAAAATCTGCTGCAAAAGCCCCTTTTTTAACTTTTTTTTTTTTTGCCTAATTAGAACCTTTTTTTTATTGTGCAACAGCCTAATATGGGCATTTCATTTATGTCATTGTTTATCTGTTCTGGTTGGGTGCTTCTGATTTTGACTTTTTATTGTTTACTGATAGCCAGAACATCATGTTAATGACCCTAAACCTGCTCTTGTTGCTGCAAAACCCACTTTGAAGTTCAACCAAGAGGCCTTTACTTCCATTGAATATACACAGTAAAGTCTAGTCTCTTTTAATTTGTAGGTGATAGAGAACATGTTCCTCATATTTATATTCCTTGACAGAAGATATTAACGTTTTGCTGCTTTAAATTTCTTACTACCAACATTGTTCATCTGGGCAGTGGGGGATCGTTCTCAGCCGGTTTCAACGGGCTGGGATGGTCACATGGTTCTTTGACAGACTAAATATTTTATTGTTATATTAATATTCAATTTTTTTGGTTATTTATTTTAAAGGCAAATATTAATATAATAATAATAATTTTGTTCTGATTGAGTCTTTTATTCATTCAATGGTTCAACCCACGTTATTGCTATAACGGTTGCATTTTCTACCTAATTATTTGTTCCTAATTTTAAGGCTGTCGGTTTTTATTGCTAATAACATTTTTAGCTGTTGAGGAAGTTCCAAAAAGGCATATTTACACAGGGGTTAAGTTCAGATAGGATGAGGATATAAAAAAAACGAAAAAAAGGAGGAAAGCAGATATTGGTTTTCGTTAAAAAACTGACCTTGAAAGTTTGATTGTGTGAAAATTTGTACGTGTTTCATTTGGAGATAAAGAGAGAAGTGACTATTCCAGAAGCTTTCAAAAATTTAAGTTGTGAAATTATTCGGGTCTTGTGTTCCCTTGAGCATCCAAACAGTTGTTCTTATGTCCTTGCTATCTCACGTGCAGTGCTAGCAAGAAGTGGCTGCTGTATCCTGGAGAGTACTAGCCTTGAGACCAACTGCATCGAGTGATTTACTCGTGGTGGCGAAATACTCTTAAGCCCAGTGCTTTGCACGCCTCAGTCAAAACGATAAGTTTATCATTACGAGCTTTATTTTATTTAATTGCATATTTAATTGCTACCTATTTTCTCTTTGTTTGTGTTAATTCTATGTCAATTATTAATTTTAATTATTAATTTTATTATATTTTCTAACAATCTTAAGACTTTTTTTTTTTTAAAACATAGAATTAATATATAGTTGTTGCTGGTATTTTATTGTCTGGCTGAATTGCTGAATTTTTGTGGAAAAAATATAAAAATAAAATCTCACCTAGTGTATAACATAAAAAATAAGACTATGATCACTACCTTGATGAAATACCCTTATGGTCACCATATTGCTCAATGTAGATACGGTAGAAGAAACAACCAATATGTCACTCCTAAATTTAATTTAGTTGAGACAAATGATGTAATTGTGAGTGTTGTTTCTGAGACTATATTTGAGATGAAGGAGACATCATGGGTGGTAGACTCTGGGGCTACCGCACATATATGTGCAAATAAAAATGTGTTTACCTCCTATAAAACTATAGGGGAAGGAGAGGAGCATGTGACTTTAAGTGATTCAAGGACAATTGTTGTTCTTGGTAAAGGAAAGGTGAATTTAAAACTCACCTCTGGAAAAACCCTCTCGTTAAATGATGTTCTCCATGTGCCTGATATGAGATTCAATTTGGTGTCCGTATCTATGTTGAGCAAAGTGGGTGTCAAAGTTACCTTTGAATCTGATAATGTTGTACTCTCTAAATGTGGGGGTTTTGTGGGTAAAGGGAATTATAGCAGTGGCCTGTTTATGTTGAATGTTTCTGAAATTATTAATAAAAATGCTGTCTTCTTCTTATTTGATTGACTCTGTTGATTTGTGTCATGGTAGATTGGGACATGTTAATTTCTCTTACATAAAGAAAATGAGAGAATTAGGATTTTTCATGATCTGTCAACAACTAATAATGAAAAATGCCCTATATGTGTAGAAGCTAAAAGTACGAAGAAGCCATGCAAACCTGTGGAATTTCGTGAAACTGACCTCTTAAGCCTAATTCACTCAGATTTAGGTGACTTAAAGTCTACAATGACCAGAGGAGGTAAAAGGTTTTATATAACTTTTATTGACAATTGTTCAAGATATTCATATGTATATTTGTTGAGAACCAAAGATGAAGCAGAGGAGAAATTTAAAATTTATAAAGCTGAAGTAGAGAATAAATTAAATAAGAAAATTAAAAGACTTAGAACAGATAGAGGTGGAGAGTATGATTCTAATGAGTTTAGTGCCTTTTGTGAACAATATGGAATAATTCATGAGACAACACCTCCTTATTCTCCAGAATCTAATGGTGTAGCAGAAAGGAAAAATAGAACTTTAAAGGAAATGATGAATGCTATGCTTATAAGTTCCGGGGCTCCTTCAAATTTGTGGGGGGAAGCTATTCTTTCTGCTTGTTTTATACAAAATAGAATCATTTTTAAGAAAACTAATAAAACCCCTTTTGAACTTTGGGAAAAACGGTTACCAAATTTAAAATATCTTAAAAGTCTGGGGGTGTTTGGCTAAAGTGTTGTTACCTGAACCTAAGAAAAGAAAAATTGGTTCTAAAACGTGTGATTGCATGTTTATTGGCTATGCTGAAAATAGTGTTGCTTATAGATTTTTGGTGCTTAAAAGTGATGTTTTAGAAACTAATACTATTATCGAATAAAAAAATGCTGAGTTCTTTGAAAATGTGTTTCCCCTAAAATCTAAAATTGAAAAATCAATTGTTGAGCCCTCATGTGAATCTGCTTCTTGTTTTAATAATTTTGAGCTTGAACCTAGAAGGAGTAAAAGAATTAGAAAAGAAACCAATCTAGGAGATGACTTTTTCATCTACTTAATGGATGGAGATCCGTCGACATATAGTGAAGCAATTTCTTCTCCTGATGGTCCTCTTTGGAAAGAAGCTATTAATAATGAGATAGAATCAATTATGAGTAATCATACATGGGAGATAGTTGATCTACCTCAAGGAGCAAAACCAATAGGTTGTAAGTGGATCTTTAAAAAGAAATTGAAACCTGACGGTTCTGTTAAAAAATATAAAGCAAGGTTGGTAGCTAAGGGGTATACACAGAAAAAGGACTTAGATTATTTTGATACATATCCACCAATGGCTAGAATTTCTTCCATTAGAATATTGATAGCTCTTGCTTCTATTCATAATTTGATAGTACACCAGATGGATGTAAAAACTGCTTTCTTAAATGGAGATTTAGAGGAAGAAATTTACATGGATCAACCTGAAGGGTTTGTTGTTTCTGGTAGTGAAAACAAAGTGTGTAAATTAGTCAAATCCCTATATGGTCTTAAGCAAGCACCTAAACAATGGCATGAGAAGTTTGATAAAGTGATGTTGTTAGATGGATATCAAGTGAATAATTCTGATAAGTGCATCTATAGTAAATTTGATGATACTTTAAATGGTGTTATTATTTGTCTATGCTTATATTGGGAACCAACATAGAAGTTGTTAATGAGACTAAACAATTTTTATCATCAAAATTTGACATGAAAGACTTGGGAGAGGCTAACTTAATTTTGGGAATTAAGTTAACCAAATTAAATAATGGGTTTAGAATGTCTCAAGAACACTTTGTTGAGAAAATATTAAGAAAATATGGTTTTTATGATTCTAAACCCGTGAGTACTCCATATGATGCGAGTGTACACTTGAAAAAGAATAATGGGAGTAGTGTATCACAAACCCAATATGCTCAAATAATTGGTAGCCTCATGTATTTGATGAATTGTTCAAGACCTGATATTGCATATGCTGTAAACAGATTGAGTAGATATACTCACAATCCTAACAAGGATCATTGGAATGCTTTGTATAGAGTCTCAAAATATCTTCGAGGAACCATTGATCTTGGTTTATGTTATGTGGGATACCCTTCTGTACTTGAAGGGTATGCAGATGCAAATTGGATATCTGATTCTGATGAGACTAAATCCATGAGTGGATTTATTTTTACCCTTGGTGGTGGTGCTGTCGCTTGGAAATCATCCAAGCAGACCTGTATAGCCGGATCTACTATGGAGGCCGAGTTTATTGCTCTTGACTTGGCAGGATCGGAGGCTGAGTGGCTAAGAAATCTCTTAGCAGATATTCCTTTATGGGGGAGACTCGTTCCCTCCATATCTATAAATTATGATTGCCAAGCGGCAATAGCAAGAGCAAATAATAAAGTTTATAATAGAAAACAGAGACATATACGTATACGTCATAATTGTGTAAAGCAGCTGCTAAATGATGGGGTTATATCCCTAAATTATGTGAGATCAGAAATGAATCTGGCGGATCCATTTACTAAACCACTAAGCAGGAAGCTAGTGGAAAATACATCGAGGGAGATGGGACTTATGCCTAATACAAAGATTGAGAGTGATGGTAACCCAACATAGTTTGTGAAAAATTCACAAGTCTATGTTCATATGGGTAAGAACAAGTCACTTGTCAATTTGATTAAACATTATCCATTATATATGATGGTCTATCCCTATGGTGTAGGATAGTGTAATACTACAGCGTTGGAGGTTGAGTATATACTCTTAATGAATCTATAGCTCATGAATGAGTGGTGTGCTTGACTGTGGTGTACACTTGATAGATTCACCTATATGAGTGTTGAGGTGTGTGACACCCTTCTACCCCGCATGTTATAAGGCATTTAAATATAAAACAATTAAAAATAAAAACATGCATTTAACTGAATTAAATAAAACAGTTGTCCATGGGTAGAAAAGTCCCACATGAACTCGTTTACAACGTGGAAAATAAAAATAAGTTTAATCAAATAAAAACATCATCAAATAAATAACCCAACCCCGATGTCACAATTCAGAGCTGGTATAACCGTTCCGGAAATAAATCCTCGGAATACAACTGGAAACAAACTATCTAAACTTAAAACAACCCTACTATGAGTGGCGACTCCTCAGAGTCACTCCTCTCCGGGCTGCTCATCATCCTCTGCAAATGCCAATCAGGCCAAACACAAACAATGCAGGGAGTAAGATTCATGTAAACATATATACAACAGGGGAATAGTACGCAAGGTAAACATACACATAAGCATACATCAACATCCACCAGTATCATAACAACCAAGTATGCTATGCTATGTAATGCAATCAACTACTCCGCTACTTCAACTATGCATGTGGATCCAAACTAACTCAGGATGAACGACTTTGGAGTTACATATCCGTATTGGCCATAAAAGCACCAACACCGGCAGTTCACCAAACCTTGGGTGAACCCCATGGATAGCCAACGCATCAAACCGTGGATGCCTCATCACGGGGGGCCTCGGTCACCAAACCTTGGGTGACCTACCGTGGATGGCCAGATCACCGTACTCTCGGGCGATCTCCCCTTTGTCGAACCTCCCCCATCAACAACTTCAATGCTCTATGCAAATGGCACAACAACAAACAATCTCAACCACCTCCTTGCTTGGGCCATGAAGCTCCCAAGACTTCAACATCAACATCCAATGTAACCTTAGACCCAAACCGCGGGGTCAAGGCTCCCTTGGCCAATAAGCACCAAGGTTCAACTCAACGTGCTTGGGTCACTAAGCACCCAAGACTTAACTTAACAACGTGCGGTAACCCAACGGATACCGACTTAACACCTTGTTATCTTAATTATGTTATATAATTAACAACTAGGTTGTCTAATCTTTATCTTTGATTAGTTATCTCAACTTATCATCATAGGGGAATGGGGTTTAAAACCCCTTAAGTCCTTTAATTGTATCACTGTCCAAAAGGGGTCAGCACGGTCGTGCTTAGACCCTAGCACGGTCGTGCTTGGACACGTGAGGGTGTGCTGCCCTTTTAAGTGAAGCACGGTCGTGCTTCACACTCAGCACGGTCGTGCTCAGCAGCACGGTCGTACTACTTGACCTGCACGGCCGTGCTGAACAACGCGGCCATTTTCCAGAATTTAAATGGGAGCACGGTCGTGCTCCCTGTTCAGCACGGTCGTGCTCAATGCACGACTGCACTGTTCTGGGCAGGAACATAAGCTAAGTTCTAATCAATTATGTTAGGGATTAAACCCCTTAAACTTAGCGCGGTTTTTAAACCTATTTAACCAATTAACATAATTTCATCAACCTCAACTCATCATAACAACAATATCATCAATCAACCAAGGTCATGTCAATAACAACAATTAACATGCTATCATATCATCAACAATTATCAAGAATATAAACATATATTCACAATATACCAAAACAGTCATCAACATACAATTACATACAACTGACCAGGGTCATGAGGAACCCTTAACCTTACTTTACCACACTGCCTAATGAAAACAATTCCCTTCTCCCCATACCTGGATTGAAGGTAGCTCTAACACTGCTCCTACTAGCAAACTGGTACCGTTCCCAGAGCGGCTCACTCTGATGATAAACCTTGGTCAAATAAGAACATAACCGGTTAGTTTCCAATCCCAAAACACGAAAGGAAACTAAAAGGGACGAAATCATTACCTATTAACACTGAAGCAGGTCAATCTAATCTTCCAAACGGCTCTCAGAACTCCACTACGACAAAGAACGAAGGAGAAATAGAGCAAGAAAGCGTTCTGGCCGCAGCTGCACCAAAAAGTAGGGTTTCACGTCAAACCCTCGGCCTCTGCAACGTTTATATCATCCGGACCTGAGCACGGTCGTGCTTAGCATTGAGCACGGTCGTGCTCCACTTAGCGTCAGCGAGACGCGGTCCACGCATTGAGCACGGGCGTGCTCACTATTGAGCACGGTCGTGCTCAACTTAAAATCAGAGACACGCTTCTGACTTTAAGCACGGGCTTGCTGGCTGATGAGCACGAGCGTGCTCATGTACCAGAAAGGGACTTTTAGGCTAAAATCCTACTTAGCCCTTAACCAACATTATTTAAAATAAATAAAACTAGCTTAGTAAAACTTTTTATGAAAAACAGGGTGCTACAATTCCACCCCCTTATAAAAATTTCGTCCTCGAAATTTCTACGTACCTCAAACGAAAAGATGCGGATACGCCTCCATCATCTGACTCTCGAGCTCCCAGGTAGCGCTTTCCTCAGTTGCCCCGCTCCAAACTACTTTAACCAAGGGAATCTCTTTGCCTCTTAGCTGCTTCACCCTCCTATCCTCTACTCGAAAGGGTAACACCTCAAATGTCAAGTTCTCTTTTAACTGTATTGTATCGGGAACTATCACGTGACTAGGGTCATGAATGTACTTCCTGAGTTGAGACACATGAAAAACATTGTGGAGATTTGACAAGAAAGGGGGTAAGGCTATTTGATAGGCGACTTCACCGACTCTTTTAAGGATTTGGTAAGGACCAATGAACCTAGGAGTAAGTTTCCTCGCCTTCATCACTCTACCAACCCTAGTCGTCGGGGTAACTCTCAAGAATACATGATCGCCTTCCTGGAATTCGAGCGCCTTCCTCCTTTTATCATGGTAGCTCTTCTGTCTACTCTGTGCAACTATCATCTTTTCCTGAACTAACCTGATCTTTTCTGTTGTTTCCTGGACTATCTCTGGCCCTAGCACCACACTATCACTAGGTTCACTCCAACACAAGGGTGTCCTAAATCTCCTCCCATACAGAGCTTCATAAGGTGCCATCCCAATGCTGGAATGGAAACTGTTGTTGTAGGTGAACTCTATTAAGGGCAAAAACTTGTCCCAACTTCCTGACTGTTCTAACACACAAGCCCTCAACAAGTCCTCTAAGGACTGGATGGTCCGCTCAGACTGTCCATCAGTCTGTGGGTGGTAAGCTGAACTAAGCCTAAGCTTTGTCCCTAAAGCCTCTTGCAAACTATTCCAAAACCTAGAGGTAAACCTCGGGTCTCTATCTGAAACTATGCTAGAGGGTACACCATGAAGCCTAACTATCTCCTTGATGTACAACCTTGCCAACTTCTCTAAAGGATACTCCATGTTCATCGGAATGAAATGGGCAGACTTAGTCAGTCTATCCACAACAACCCAAATCGCCTCAAAACCAGCTGGAGTCCTAGGGAGTCCAGACACAAAATCCATGGAGATGCTATCCCATTTCCATTCTGGGATACTCAAAGGTTGCAACTTACCCGAAGGCCTTTGATGCTCGATCTTAGCCTTCTGACAAACTAGGCATGCATACACAAACTCAGCTACATCCTTTTTCATCCTAGGCCACCAAAACATCCTCTTAAGGTCCTGATACATCTTAGTGGCACCTGGGTGCACACTCAATCCACTCCTATGACCTTCTTCTAAGATCAACTTCCTAAGCTCAGGAACATTAGGTATGCATACTCTATCTTTGAACCTCAAGATACCATCACTGCCATCCTTAAAACTTAGGTCTCTACCCTGAGCGAGCAAATCTCGCTGGTCTAAGAGAAACTTGTCTAACTTCTGACCCTCTCTAATCTGATCCATCAAACTGTTGGTAACCTTCAAGGTACCAAGCCTAATACTCTTAGGGGTAAACTCACAAGCTAGACTAAGGTCCCTAAACTCCTCAATCAAATCCATCTCCCTAACCATCAAAGCGGAGACATGCAGGGTTTTCCTACTCAAGGCATCGACCACCACATTGGCTTTCCCTGGGTGATAGGTCAGCTCGAAGTCATAGTCCTTTAAAAACTCCATCCACCTACGCTGCCTCATATTCAACTCCTTTTGATCAAAGAGATACTTCAAACTCTTATGATCACTAAAGACCTCAAACCTCGCTCCATACAGGTAATGCCTCCAGATCTTTAAGGCAAATACCACAGCTCCTAGCTCTAGGTCATGGGTAGGGTAGTTCTTCTCATGGGTTTTCAACTGCCTAGAAGCATAAGCTACTACCTTACCATTCTGCATCAGCACACCACCTAACCCTTGCTTAGAAGCATCGCAGTAAACTATGAAGTGTTCGCTAGGATCCGGCAACACTAACACTGGTGCTGATGTCAACCTATTGTTAAGGGTTTGGAAACTCTCTTCGCACTTAGAGTCCCACACGAACAACTGTCCCTTCTTAGTGAGACGGGTTAAGGGTAAAGCTATTTTAGAGAAACCTTCTATAAACCGCCTATAGTACCCGGCTAACCCCAAGAAACTCCTAATCTCGGTTATAGACTTTGGCGCTTCCCACTGGAGCACCGTCTCTACCTTAGCTGGGTCCACTGCTATGCCACCCTTAGAGATGACATGTCCTAAGAAGCTTACTTCCTCTAACCAGAACTCACACTTAGACAACTTAGCATACAACTGCTTTTCCTTAAGGGTCTGCAAGACAACCCTCAAGTGTTCCTCATGTTCCTCCTTACTCTTTGAGTACACTGAGATGTCATCTATGAACACTACCACAAACTTATCCAAGTAAGGGTGAAAGGTCTTATTCATGTAGTCCATGAAGACCGCAGGAGCATTAGTCACACCGAAGGGCATAACCAAGTACTCATAGTGACCATATCGCGTCCTAAACGCTGTCTTCGGGATGTCCTCAGACTTAACCCGAATCTGATGGTACCATAACCTCAAATCTATCTTTGAAAAGACGCAAGCGCCCATCAACTGGTCCATAAGATCATCAATCCTAGGGAGGGGATACCGATTCTTTATGGTCACCTTGTTGAGCTGCCAAAAGTCAACACACAACCTCATACTACCATCCTTCTTCTTCACCAACAACACAGGTGCTCCCCACGGAGAAAAACTGGGCCTAATGAACTGCTTTTTCATCAGGTCCTCCAACTGTTCCTTTAACTTAGCTAGCTCTAGAGGAGACATTCTATAAGGTGCTATGGAGATTGGCCCGGTGCCAGGCACTAAGTCTATGGTAAACTCAACATCTCTCTCTGGGGGTAAGTTATAAACATCCCCCGGAAACACTTCAGGAAATTCCCGCACAACAGGCAGGCTGGCGACATCAGGAGGGCTGCTCTCTACTTCCAGGGAAGCTAACATCATGTATACTTGGGCTTCGTCTTTCATCGAAGCTTGAACTTGGCTGGCAGAGAGAAGGTTTGGATTCTTAGACTCCTTTGGAGTTCCAAAATCAAGGTTTTGTCAAAACAATTCAGAAGGATATGGTTGGAAGATAACCAGTCCACACCCAGAATAATATCCAGGTCTTTCAAAGGCAAGCATACAAGATCAGCAATGAATGTCCTATCATTTATAACTATATGACAATTCTTACATGCATGAGAAGTAGAAACAGGTTTATTTGTAGGTGTAGAAACCAACAAATCATACTCAAGGAAAGCAACAGGAAATTCAAGACTCTTGACCCTATCAAGCGATATAAATGAGTGAGTAGCACCTGAATCATACAACACAGTTAATTGAGTTCCATCAATACGACATGTACCTTGAATCAAGTCATCAGACTCGGAGGCTTCAGCTTCACTAAGAGTAAAGACTCTTCCAGTGGTCTTGAGTCGGTTGGCCTGAGACTTCTGATTCTTGCTGGTGCTGGAAGGCTCGGCCTTGGCTGCCTAGAGACGTTAGAGAACCCTCCTCTAAACCCATCCTGCTGAAACTGTGGCTTCTTACCACTCTGCTTGAAATCTCTGCCGGTCGGAGCATAACGTTGCTTACCCTTGTCCCTCTGATCAGTCCTCTTGCCACTCTGGCTATCTGACCCTCTGGAACTGGCAACTCTGAACTGGCTGGCATCCTCATAGATCCTGCACTTGTTGACCAGAATAGGGAAAACTCTGATCTCCTAGTAGCTGATGGCCTGCTTGATCTCAGGTCGGAGTCCAGCCTCAAACTTCACACACTTCGAATGGTCATTCGTCTCATGCTGGTAAGGAGTGTAGTACCTAGCCAACTCCTCAAACTTGGCCGCATAGTCACCAACTAATAGCGACCCCTGTCTCAAAGACAAGAATCCCATCTCCTTCTTGTCTCTGATATCCGTTGGAAAGTACTTCTCCACGAATCTCTGCCTGAACACAGCCCATGTAACCGTGTGCCCTCAGCCTGCATCCTCTGCCTGCAATTATCCCACCAGTGCTCTGCCTCCTCGGTCAGCATGAAGGTAGCAAAGATGAGCTTCTGCTGGTCGTTGCAATCCATGGCTTGGAAGATCTTCTCTGTCTCCCTCAGCCACAACAAAGCTCCTTCCGGATCATACGCGTCCTTGAACGATGGAGGGTTGTTCCTTTGGAACTTATCCAGTCCCTGGAACTCAGCTGGCCCACCATTGTTAGGGTTAACCTGACCAATAGCATTGGCTAAGAGTGCCAATGCGTCAGCAATCGCCTGATAGTTGCGTCCTCTACCGGCCATTAGTTCATGTACAAGCCCAACACAACTCTTAATATAGAAACTTAAGCGAGTAAAAGCTACAAGCAACTAACTTAAAACATCATTATCTATACAAGTATAGACAATTCACACAAGAGTCACACAACAGACTCATACCACGTCCGAACAAGGTCGAACTGCTCTGATACCACTAAATGTGACACCCTTCTACCCCGCATGTTATAAGGCATTTAAATATAAAACAATTAAAAATAAAAACATGCATTTAACTGAATTAAATAAAACAGTTGTCCATGGGTAGAAAAGTCCCACATGAACTCATTTACAAAGCGGAAAATAAAAATAAGTTTAATCAAATAAAAACATCATCAAATAAATAACCCAACCCCGATGTCACAATTCAGAGCTGGTATAACCGTTCCGGAAATAAATCCTCAGAATACAACTGGAAACAAACTATCTAAACTTAAAACAACCCTACTATGAGTGGCGGCTCCTCAGAGTCACTCCTCTCCGGGCTGCTCATCATCCTCTGCAAATGCCAATCAGGCCAAACACAAACAATACAGGGAGTAAGATTCATGTAAACATATATACAACAGGGGAATAGTACGCAAGGTAAACATACACATAAGCATACATCAACATCCAACAGTATCATAACAACCAAGTATGCTATGCTATGTAATGCAATCAACTACTCCGCTACTTCAACTATGCATGTGGATCCAAACTAACTCAGGATGAACGACTTTGGAGTTACATATCCGTATTGGCCATAAAAGCACCAACACCGGCAGTTCACCACACAGGATTCAATTTTGCACTACGGTTGGCTCCCAGGCGAAGATGGGGGTTACAATTCTCAACCTGCTGTGATGTACGTTATTAGGATGTTTAGATTCTTTTACTAAGCACATGAAGACATTCATGTGGTTAGTAAAGGAGTCAAAATATCATGCCGACACTTACCTACCCGCTTCTCACGTGTGCAGTAAATAACAACAATAACATAAATAAAAAAAATTAAATAACAACAACTTTAATAATAACTAAGAAAACAAAACAAAATAAATATAATAAACAAAAAATGGTACATTCTGAATTAAAAAAACAAAAGGACATAATTAAAAAAATACAGATAAACAAATTACCAGATCTGTCAAAAAATATATTATAAGAATTAACTTCAACATTAGCATAAAAATAAATGACAACGATCAACGTTAAAAAAAAGTAGCAGAATGTTAGTAAATGAATATAAACCAATTAATTAAATTTAACATTTATTATAACAGAGTGTAAAAGGAATTAACAGATATGTGTTGGTGGAAGGGGGAGACGGTAGAAGGGGTGAAATAAAAAACACAAATAAATATCATGTTAAATGATACAAATATATGGTATTATAAAAGTAAAAGTCAACACTTCCAGAATAATAAGTGATAAAGAAGAGTGTAAAAAGTAAACAGTAACAGAATATTGACAAATGATTATATAATTAAAAAAACTAAAATAATGATATCAGAAATAATGTAACATTTACCTAAACTTTGTGCAAAAAATTAAAAGAGTGTTAGAAAATAAACAAGTTAGAAGAAATATAACAAGTGAATGTGTGTGTGTGTGAGAATAGGGAACTGGGGAGGGGTATTTATAGGGAGGGGGGAATGGGTCGAAGGAATGGGGGGAGGCTGCCCTTAATATGGCTGATTGGGGGGGGGGGGGGGGTGGGGGGCAGGCGCCACGTGGCACCTCCTGGTGCAGTGGCGCCACTGCCACATGCGCCACCAATGGCGCTGTTGGCAGTGGCGCCACTGCACCGGGAGGTGCCACGTGGCGCCTGTCAGTTTTTTTTTTTTTTTTAAATATTATTTTAATTAAAACTAGGTTAGTTTGGTAAATAGTTTCAAAACTAGGTTATTTTGGTAAATAGTTTCTAAAAGTGGGTCAGTTTGGTAAAAACCCCGTGATAGTACGTATCTATAGTTGCGTAAAAAAAAAAGAGTACGTATCTATATCATTACTTATTTAAAAAAAATTGCTTTAAAAAAAAAACAATATAAATCTTTTATGACATACTCATGCTAACAAGTGACATAAAATATTCATTAAAAAAAATTTAAAAATAAGTTTCTATGAAAAGTGGTACATTTTTTTTATGAGTCACCGTAACTAGGGCTTTCAGCTCCCCAGTGACATCTCGGGGTATCCCATAAGCTTTGACCCTTTGGACTGGTTATGTAACTCTTCCTGGATCGATTGTTTAGAGCAAATAGTTAATTTTTGGTTTTCACAACCTCTCAATTAGAGTGTCTCCACCAGGATTTGAAACTGCATTCTCCTCCTTGGCTTTGTTTGGCAATTCCAATAAACTAGCTTATAGTTTATTTGACTAGCTTATAAACTTGTTTGACTGAAATAAAGATGTTTAATAAACAAGCTTATCTCATTAGTTTATAGCTTTTTTTTTTCATAAGCTAATTTATTTATCTTATGGTTTATAATAACATAGGTCGTCTCCAATGGGAGGTGTTTATGCCACTTTTGCTTGTTAAGCTTCATTCTTATTAAGAACCAACTATTGGAGTGAGGTTCTTATCAAACATCCAATTTTGTGATATGCTTATATAAGCACCCAATGCTTAAAAATAAAGTGAGTCATTCTTGTACTTTAAAAACATATTGGTGGGGCCATTTAGTAAAATTGTTGTTTAAATATAATGATGTCGGACGACTTGTGGGACCCATATAGTAAAAAATTTAAAGGTGTTGGGTTGAAGAGGTAAGGTGATTAAGTTGTAAAAAGTAAGAATGAATGATGTGTAAGGATGAAACCCACTTAAGAACCCCTAAAATTCAATCAAATTCAATCGGCTACTCTCTCATGTCTATATTATAAGCAAACACTAAATAAAACACACATATTAAGGTAACTAGTTAATCTCATTTAATATTGTTAATCTTATTTAAAAAAATTAAGTTTGTTACCTAAATTATCCTTTATATTATTTATTAAGCTTGTGTTGTTGGGAATAAAAGGAATCATGGGAAAATAAAATTTGTATTACATGAAGGGTATTTTCGGGATAACGTCATTAAATTGGATAGAAGTAGTTAAAATTTGCTTATATATTGAACCAAAAAGTTTGAGACTTTTATGTTTATAATAAAGATCGGAGAGAATAGCTTTTTAGCTATCAACTATTAGTTACAGACTATCAATTAAATATTAACTTATTAACTATAAACTAACACAACCCTTATGAAATCGAGATACTTACCATTGCAACATTCATGATTTATTAAAAAGTGATACATTTATTTAATAATACACACAACAACACAATATATCATGGAAATATATATGTAGTAACACCCATTTTTTACTACGGTGAAAGTTAAACATGTTCTTTTCAAATCAAATCGCTACCGGTTCGGTCTTAATCATGGGATTCAACTGAATTCTTCTGGTGCAATAAATCTAACGTGTAATATTACGCCAGGTGCTGAAAGATTAGACGACGTACCATATCGCATTGAATAGGGCACAACTACCAACAAACTCATGGCTGGCTGACACACCATCCATACCATAGCCATCCCTCATGTCATGTTCACATCTTCCATGCCCACCATACCCTCTCTTATCTTCTATATAAACCCCACACTTGCACCACCACTTCTCACCAAAGTGAAGTAAAAAGCATTTTCAAACCAAAGCAAATACATAGTAACTAGTTTGTAACTTGTTGTTTCCATTGAGAATAGTAATGGCAAGTCTCAAGGTTGCATGCGTGGTTCTGATGTGCATGGCTGTGTTGGGCGCACCAATTGCCCAGGCTGTAACCTGTGGACAGGTAGTCAGCGCCCTAGCTCCATGCATCCCTTACATTAGAACTGGTGGAGTAGTTCCTCCATCCTGCTGCAACGGAGTGAAGGCTCTCGTGGGGGCGACTAGGACCACCGCTGACCGCCGCACCGCTTGCAATTGCCTCAAATCCGCTGCTGGTGGCATCAGCGGGTACAATGACCAGAATGCACAGTCACTCCCTGGCAAATGTGGAGTCAGCATCCCTTACAAGATCAGCGTCACCACCAACTGTGCAACGTAAGTTATTTAATTCTCACCAACTGTGCAACCGTGATTTCTTTGTATAGTGTATGGGTTTGGGTACCTAATTAATAAAAAAAATTTCTTATAAAATAAAATATTACGGTTGAAATTAAGGTCACGGACCTTAATTTAAAATCTTATTTCTCACAAATATATTTTTGTTCTTAAAAAAAAAAGTTATTTTTAAATTAGTTGTTGCCTACCAATATGTGATTGGTCTAAGTGGTAACGAGTTTGGGTTTCTTAAGCAAGTGGTTAGCGGCGTATGGAGAAAACCTGGTTATGAGAGGTCAATCCTTAAATGTCATCTACTACCTCGTGGAACTAGTCTTCGTAGTTCTATGCAGAGGATACCACGAGAAACAACAAAAAAAAAATTGTTGCCCCAAATATTATACAAATATGTTATATAAATAACACTTTTTATAAATTAAAATGGAATATAAGAGGTAATATAACCTCTATATATATAAATGTTGCACACACCAAAGCACATAGCAACTAGTTACAAGATTTTTAAAGTAGAAAAATAGCAGTACCAAGTTAAAAAGAGCTTATAACATAAATGCACTTTGAAAATATATCCACATTCATGCTAAAATGTAACCTTTTTTTTGTAGCCTTTTTTTTTTTTAGGCAAACCTTATTTTTGTAGCTAGTTTTTTTTATTGGATTATTTTTGTAGCTAGTTACTAGATTTTTGCCAGCTAATTCAATTAAAGTAAAGTACTTCAGGAGCATATAATTGATAGTAGTTATTTTGGTCTGAAAAATGGTAAATTGACTTGATATGTTTATTGCAGTATCAATTGAAGAGTCTACTACGTGATGGGCCAGGAAGAGGCAGACAGACAGCATAGCAAATTTCTACCTCATTGATTAATGATAATAAAGGGAGGGCGACGAGGGCTCCACTTATGCGAGTCTCATCTTGTTAGCATGTCCCATTAGTTTCAATTTCATGCTCTAGTTATCGTGTGTGATCAAATGTTTCTCCGTTCGTTGTTGCATGTAATAATAATTACATATATAGTAATTCCATGCTACTTTGCTTTTTTATTTTCGCAATTGTCTTATCGATTCTTCTCTCAAAATTTGCATTGAGCATTCAAAATCATTCCTCTCCTTTGAAATCATACCGGCTAATTAGGGCAATGGGCAATTAACATTAGAGCATTGATATTTAGTATGAGAGTATGAGACCAAAGTGTGATAACCGAGTTTGGATCAATCTGCAGGTAAACATAAAAAAATAAAAATACGTGATAGGTTTTTCATCCAAATAAAAAAACGTGATAGGTCATGTTTTTGTTTTCACTTTCACAATGTAATTAAAAGAAACCACCCGCCTGTAAGTGGAGATATAAATTCACCCAAATATAGTCGGTCACAATGTGTAATGGAAGTGAACTGTATTCGAAAGTGAGATTTACGGCAAGGTCAAGAGTTCAAATCATGACATTACCATTTTGGGGAGAGCTTTACACCACCTTTGACTCGATAGTTAGCCTCATAATTATACCTATGAAGATACCCAATCAAAGACAAAAAAAAATAAAATCACTTAGTATCTGTAAGTATTTTTCTTAATAGTATTAAGGGTAAGTTAAATAAAATTCATTTTAAACATCTATCTAAAAAAAGGGTCATAAATTTTGGCACCAACATGAGTTTTTTTTTTTTTTTTATAAGCAAAATGTATATTGAAGAGAGTACAAATGGTACTCTAACCCATATACAAGAAGGAATAAAAAGGATAGGCAAGATGAGTTGATGACCAGTGTTATTAAATTTGGCCAGTCGGATCGGTTTGTCCGGAAACCTGACTCATGGCAGGTTCGATCAGCATATCAGATCATATATGTATAGGGGTGTTCGCGGATTGGATTGGATCGGTTTTCAGCTAAAAAGTCATTCGATCCAATGATGAAAATGTCGTGCAATTTGGATTGGAACGGTTTGCTTCCTTAAAAAAAATCTGATCCAATGCAATCCAATCAAATGCGGTTTGGATTGGATTGAATAATTCGATTTTTGTCATACTTTTTTTTTTCTTATGTCATGTGTCCTTTCTACTTATTTAATAGTCGACAAAAGATAATTTTTATTTAAGTGAGCTAGTTTAAGGTGTCAATACCTAT
Source organism: Echinosophora koreensis (assembly GCA_035048595.1). Classification (NCBI taxonomy): domain Eukaryota; kingdom Viridiplantae; phylum Streptophyta; class Magnoliopsida; order Fabales; family Fabaceae; genus Echinosophora; species Echinosophora koreensis. The sequence goes on along the minus strand of JAPCYP010000296.1, from coordinate 30,407 downwards.
TTTAACATCTCTCTATACTAGAACAGAACCTTTATGGAAAAGCCAATAACTATTTGTTCCATATTAACCGTTATTTGATTTGATGAAGAGTGAGGAAGATTTTAGAAAATTCTTGACAAAATATTGGGAGTTTGAGAAAAAATAATTCTTGTTATTTTTCAACATTTTCTTTTATGTTAATATTTTTTTTATGTTAATTCTCTATACCTACTTCCACCTATCCTTTTTTTTTTCTTCTTGAATCGGCTACAAATAAATTGTAGCTAATTATTTTTCAAATTACTTAATTGATTTCTTATTTTTGATGTTTACTCAATCAAGTATATATATGTTATGCATCAAAACTTTTAGCAAAATATAACTTCAAGACATTAACATTTATTTTAAACAATCACATATATGTTATTTAAACAAAAATACTAAAGAGAATGAGGGTCATAAAAGTATGAAAAACAATATTTAAGTATGAGTAATACTATAAATTCACATATAATAGTATATGTCTACTAGAAAATAATCATTTTCAGACAAATTCACGGACGGAATTTTGACACTTTTGCCATAGATTTCGGCTGGAAGTTCAAGTTCGGATGGATTTCAGACGAAATGTCTCCCGTCCGAAAAACCCTCGTTGGAAATTATAATGTTCCGTCCCAATTCCGTCCCAAACATATTTCAAACGGATTTCAAACAGATTTCATACAAACTCATGAATCTAAATTTGTGTTATGTTGACTTAATTTCAAGCGGATTTCAAACGAATTCAATATTGCTAAAAGTGCATTTTAGACAAATTTTGGACAGATTTAATGTTACTACAAGTACACTTTAAATGGATCTTGGATTGATTTTATGATATTATTTTGGACGTATTTCCCACGGATTAAATAATCGTATTTATTTTGTATATTTATCTTGGACGAATTTAATTAAGATTAATCATATATACATGAAAATATTAACAATCAAATATACTTGATAATATTTTTACCTGATTTATAATAATAATAATAATAATAATAATAATAACATATTCAAAAAATACAATTACATATATTTTATGTATATATTATACAAATCTAAATAAAATAAACATTCAACTATAATAATGTAAAAGAAGTAGTACAAGAGTCATTAATGCCTGAATTTTTTTGACAAAATTGAATGCCTGATTTGAGGCATGATATATTTCAAATGGGAAATCTTTTCCTATTCCTGCGAGATCGACCCATTCATTCTCTCAACTCACTTTGATTTCACTTTAGGTATACCCCTTTTCCATTTTCACTGGACCCTCAAATTTAACTTCATTTTTGTTTCTGTTTTTTGTTATTCTACAGTTCCCACTTCCTTTTTTATTTGGATTAATTAATGACTATGAAATGTTGATCTCCAAGTCACCTGATGATTTAAATTTCTTGATTGCTTACTTTATATTTCAGGGCATTGCTACGGAATCCACATAAAATGTTGGGTTTTGGAACCTTCATGACGTGGCCACTCTCACATGTTAATTTCCCATTGCTGTTACTTTTTTATTTACTCTTTTGTCCTTGAAAGTAAATTAAATTCTTACTGATTCATTGATTCTTCTTCAACCTTTGGTAACAGATGATTGAAATAAGGTGGTCCATGAGTCTCTTCAATCGTACCCGTCATCGCTTTTCTCTTGTTTTTGTTCCATTTCGATCCTTGCATGTTTTTTCCTCTTCATCCATGCGTCATTTTCTCCCACCGATTTTATCTTCTTTCTCTGCAACCCCGTCGTCCCTGATTAGCATTTGTGCCGTACAGAGTAACTTTCATGTGCCGGTATGGGAGTTCTGTTGGTCGTTTGATCTCAATTTAATTTTTCCTAAGTTAATTTTTTTTTTCAAGAACTGGATTGGTCTTACTATAAGTAAATATTTTGTTTAGGTTTCCTAATTAATGTTGCAAAGGAATCAGTCTCCGAACTTTGCTCCAGGGAATGGAACTCTAGTCGTCACTTCAAATCCAGGGAATCTAAAACGGAACTAATAGAAAACAGCTTCAAATAAAGAACTTAATAAGGAATGAATCAACTAATAGAACTTGAAAGCAAGTAGAACTCTCATAAACCAAAAAATCTACCAAAACAATGACATAGACTTGAGTTTTATACCCAAAAAGGGGTTGGGTTTACCATTTCACAGAAATTCAGCGGCAATAGTGGCAGGGAAATAGCAGCAACAATGTCATGTAAAACCCATATTGGGTGCGACGGATGGAGTGAGTTCAACACGATCATAACGGGAAACTAGATTTCTTCTTCAATGAGTATTTCTGGTGAGGATGAAGACATGGAATCCCCATAGCTTTCGGCGAGTTCGAGCACTGACAAAGCAAAGCAATGGGAATTTGGGTTTCGGATGCAAAGATGTTATTACTTATTAAGGACTAAACTGTAATATCAACACATAAAATGACAAATAAACAATTTCGTTTATTTGATGACATGGCAACATTTACAGAGGCCATCCTCCATTCATTGATCCACGATAGTTGGGTTTTAAAACCCATGAGTTGTAAAGGGTTTAGGAGAAATTCTCTATATTTTAATATCATTTGCACAATTGGCCTTATCGTTATTGAATTATTACTTAATATCGGGAAGCACCTATAGTTTTTCTACAATTGGAATGCTAGCTCTCACACTCTTAATATGTCCAAACTACAGATGCTCTCTTCCTTCTTTTTTTGTCTTCTTTTCTTCTCTATACTATTTTATTATGGTATTTATTTCTGTTTCAGTCTTTCTTAAACTTTTTTTTATTTTTTTAATTTGGCTTGAATGATTACATTTCTATAATACTATTCAAAGATGTATGTGGCATTTAGATTTAGTAGACTACTTTTTCTTCAGTTACTTTTTAATTTAGTAAATAGAAAGTTCATGTTCTTTTTATGTATTGTATGATATGGAATTTCTAAGCAAATTTTCATATTCTTCTTGCTGCAATTTTAGGGGCGAAAGCATATACTTTGTGCCATGGATCTAAAAAAATTGTTGCCAGAACAAGGGCCTTTTGGAGACTGACCCGAATGTGGATAAGCAGAGGTTATTGCTCAAATAGGATAAGGCATGTATTTAGTCAAAATAAGGAGAAACTTTGTTTGAAATGCAGCAAAACACGTGTTCACAATTGTTAAAAAATAGACCTGATGACACTTTGTTTGAAATCTGCTTTACATATGCTACTCTTTTTTTTATTTTTTTTATGATAACAAAACCCTAGTGACACTATTATTATAACATATATCTCTAGCTGTGAGATAGATTTTTCCTGATCATTTTTGCCTGGAGTTAGATTGTTGATTCTATTTCTTATTTCTATGGTTCAGGTGGACATGCCTGTGAGGTTCTACTTATGCATGATAAATGGCCTGAGAAGAAGGGAATAAAGACTCCAACTTTGCTATTGTTACATAGTCTAACTGGGATTGCCGGGTGATGTTTGAATCTGAGTGTCAATTCAAGAAAATAAGGAAGCCTCCTTATTTCAAGTGATAAATGTTGCAACATAGAAGTAATTGATGACATATGTGACAAGTGTTCAGATGAGGTCAATTTGATTCTACATTTGGATTTTAAGGAGTTGCTTTCCGTGTTTGATTCGACAGAGAGATAACATAGCTGAAATAAGTTTAATCAAGTACATGTCATAATATTTTTAAAATTTCTTTCAAATAAAAAATGCATTGTGTTATTTATACTTCTATTTATTAATTATTAATTTCACATTTAACATAATCATGTATAGTGTTTTTAAATTATATGAAAGTATACCCTCAATACATATTTCACCCGTGCATCGCACGATACATCATCTAGTGTAAAAAAAGGGAAGAAAAGAACAAGGTGTGCTAATATGAAAAAAAAAGACAGCCCCTTCCCGCTCCAATATTCTCACGGAAGGAAGGCTCCGAATAAAAAATGTATAATTCAACCACCAGACTTGAAGTAATTAAAAGGATGGCACCGTTTTTCCAATATTCAGTGTGCTGAGTTATGGCTGAAGAAAAGCATATGAAGCAGTCAATTATAGACTATGAAAGTCAACTCTTTCTTCTATACTTCTTTTGTCTTTTTCTATAAGTGTGATTGAGTTTTAATTTAGATATATGGTCTACTTTTTTATTATTATTATTATTATTATTATTACATGTTTTTTATTGTGGTGCAAGTTGAAAAGAAGAAAGAAAGCTAACGAACAAAAGAAATTGGCCATGGTGTTAGGCTGTTAGCTAGAAGCATAGGTCCCAAGCTTTGAGGTGAGATCGACCATTTCATAAAATCAACCAATTTCTTTGCTTCTTATCTTACGAAACAGTCAGCTATTTAATTCTCCTCTCAAGTTTTTTTTTTTTTTTTCATAAGCAAAGAAATATATTGATGAGAGTCCAAGTGGTACCCATATACAAATAAGAGAAGATGGCAAAACCAAATGTAAACAGAATACTATTCCTATGAGACAATAAACAGTATGCCTATTACATAAGCCTAAGCCACACAAGCTGCCCAAAAGAACAGAAAAAATTACCCAGACAAACACCCTGCACCCAACTAAACAGAAGGCAACAATTCCAGTAGAAACCAATCAAAGGAACTTAGATGAAAAACCACTGAAACCATGACCAAAGATTCAGCATAGAACCGCAGAGAAACAAGCAAAACCTGCAGCCGCAAATGAGGACACACAACAAGCACCTGGAGAAACTTCTAACCAGCAGCGAAGAGCAACCAGAACAAGAAAATCCACCCTGAAAAGCGCAAGAAAAAAACCAGAAGGGGCAGAAACAGACAAGTCAAAACAGAAGCACAACAGGGACTCAACCATAATATAGGTACGAAGTATCCTTTAAGGAATGACTAATCTCCGTCGGGAAATCTGTTGGGCACACAAGGTAGGTTCTCCCCTCCCAACCAGGTTTTCTCCATACACAAGAACCAGGATTCGAACTCCTGACCACTTGCTTAAGGTGTCCAAGTCCCTTACTACTTTGACCAATCACATGTTGGTAAAGTTGTTTCCAATATAATTAAACATGTTTGACACTTTGCTTAAATTTATAAAAAAAAAATTTGAGGAAAAAATTGTTTTATAACATCTAATATGTCTTAGCTTAAGATTATTAAAATTTATTTATTTTTCATTCTCAAATCTTTCTTCCCCGTTTAACCCTACAAAACTAACTTCTAAACAAATATTATTAAATTATACAAATCGCTTCATACCCTTTTTTGTAATTTACTATATAAAAGTGATTTTTTCACACCACCCAAACGAAATAGATTATCTTAAAATTGATTTTCAGTGAAACATACCCAAACAAACAAAAACAGATTCTGATTATAATCGATTATCATAATAATTGATTATCAGCATAATTTATTTTTTCTGGCTTTCCCAGACACACTCTAAACAGAAGAATCAAACTACCTTTGAATTGAATGGATGTTCTCCAATATCAGGAACAGAGCCAGACTTAGATGATAGGAGGTCGACCAAAAAATTAAAGTTCACCCGATAAACATTTATAAATTAAATTTCATACAAAATATTAATACTTATATGTTCTAAAATACTAATTACATTAGTAATCTATCAAAACATAGAACATCTTTCCCGCATGTCACGAAAATCATCTATAATTGAATCTATACTAAATTTTTCAATATTTTTCTTTTCTAATGTATGCCTACTTAGACAATCAGTCGAAAATTCATCTTCCATCTTATTGTGAAGTGTAGTTTTGACAATATTCATAGTTAAAAATCGTTTTGTAGTAATTGTAGAAACAAGAAGTGTGAGCTTATTGTAGTAATTGGTTGGGCTTATTGTAATTATAGGCTGCTAGTTGGTTTTTGGGCTTAATAGCCGGAAATCTTTGTATATATGATGCTATTTCAGTTTAGGATCGGTATCATTTCTAAATAGGTTCTGTTTAGTTCTTTGTATATGGGTTTGAGCACCCCTTGTGCTTGATATCAATATACTTTTGCTTATCCACAAAGAAGAAGAAGAAGAAGTGTAAAAATAAAAGTTATCACTCTATACACAAGATGATAAATTTCTACTTTTCTAATTTTTACCAACTAATGACATAGTTGATAAATAGTTTGCAAGCCTACTATTAATTTTAAATTAAAATATAGTAAGTTAATTTTTATTTTTTTAAATATTGTGTGTGTGTGTGTTTAAGAATTATATATGGACCGAAACACTTATATGGACCAAACTCTTATATAAGACTCGTGGAGAATTATGTTTGAATTAGGTTCTAGTTTCCATCATGATTAATCCATCTAAGCCACTTATTTAGGAAACAAAAGGGTAACGCCTGCATGCTCATTTAACAAATTTTGACACATAGCTTAAGTGACAATGTGACATTTGACGATACTAATTACCAACACTAATAAATATATATGGATGGCCGTTGTGCCGGTGGAGCCTCTTTGAAAAGCATCGTTTCCTAATGAGTGTGACCTGAGCTGTCTATTATATTATGCTCTACTTGCATGACTAGTAGATGGACAATTCACTAGTGGATAATTTCGAGTTACTGTTAAATATAAAAAAAAAATGTTAAACACAACGAGGGGATGCATTTAAAAAGCTTATGAATTAAAAAGAAGGAAAGCATTAAAGCCAAGTTAATTAGTTTGTGTTCAGGTCGAGGCTAAGTTCAACGTTAACGCCAGTTCAACGTTAAAGCATTTTCTGCGTGCAAATCTTTCTTCAGTGCTTGTTCTGCTACCTTAATCTCAATCGGGAAGGGCCTATTATATCATTGGGTTTTTCAACTTTTTGACAAAATTAGGGTTTTTTAGTAGTTATTTACTAGTTTGGGGTTATTTTGAAGAAGGGGACTGTTTAGGTCAAGGTGGTTTTTATTTAATTTTATTTTCATTTTTGTTGATGACATTTAAGGAGGTAGTCCACCTGGCACATTTAGTGGTGCCATGTGGGCTAGCACATCCAATTTTTATTCTTAAAAAAAAAAACACATGACACATGGCAATGATTGATTGGGCCATTTGAAATATAAAAATATATAGCAAAAGTTTTTGATATGCCATGTGGCACACCGTGTTGAGACAAAAAATCCTCTTGAACCAAGGTTTTAATGAAACAACCTTAAAAATGAAACAGCAAGATGAAACAGGCGTGGGTGGTGGAGGAGAAGGTGAAGGAAGGAAGGGGAGGTGGGGAGGGGATAACCCTAAAAAATTTAAAATTTAATTATTTTTAAAAAAAAGTAAATGAAAATAAAAAATAATTTTTAATTTTTTTTTAAAAAAACATGCCACGTGGTTTTTAATTTTTTTTTTTTGCCACGTGGCATAACTAACATCGAGACACGTTAGACACCTCAGCAGTTGATGGTCAAACTTGGTCAAATTTGACGACAGAGACCAAATGCAAAACTGAAAATGTTAGAAGTACACAATACAAAAAAAAAAGAAAAAAAGATAGGGATGTAAACAAAAAATGACCTATTTTTCATAGACCAAAAAGTTCATTAAGCCAACTTTCTAAAGCAAATTTAAGTGTTTATGAGAAAAGAATGATTAATGGCCGAGCTTGAGATAAGCCAAATAAGATGAGCAACAATTGAACAAAGTCAAGACTATCTCGGAAAAATAGTTTTGAATATTCAAGAGGTTGCAATACAACTCGAAAAGGTGGCATGAATATGCAAAAAGCTGCAAACAATCAAAAACCTCGAAGGTATGATCTTCTAAACAAGCAAATGATCAAGATTAGTTATACAAAATCATTTCAAGTCAGAATATATAAACTAGAAGCATCATAAAATACTCTGAATGTATATCCCAGCTTTAGAAAATAAGAACTGATCATCAAAAATAAATTAGGAAGGTTTAACTGAAGTATACCAGAGGCTGATAAAAAAAAAGCTCAAATCAAGAAGCTTATCAATGACTTACTAGAAAGGTTTATCAGAGGATTATAAAAGGAGCATAAGAAGCAAACAATGCCCTATCATAAGCATATCGGAACCTATCATAAAGGATATACAAAAGCCACTAAATGCCACATTTGCACAAGCCTTTGATCTCACTACAACGAGGCAAATGGTCAAGAGTTATCTTCATACAACACTATGCAACACTCTTAAATTTATCAAAGTTGTGCATCGGATCAGAAGGTAGTTTGACAACTTAGAAACTTCATCAGAAAGGTCCATCAGAAGTTTTAATGGAAAGGTCAACAAGTCAAAAGTTGCTGCAAAAAGGAGAAGAATACAATTGTCATTGCCATCAAAGAGTACCATTTTGAAATCATCTCTAAAGGGTCTAAAATGGCTAGTAAGAGCTCTGAATCTATAAATATCACCTGACAACGGTGAAACAAACTCAAAGCACAAGATTCAAAAAAGATAATTCAAGATAATAAAAGAAAATATATTAACTGAAAGTTGTTAAGCCTCTGAGTGCATATTAGTTCATATCTTTTGATCTCTCACCCACTCCTATGTCATGTTCTCAATCTGTAAAGGTTAAGAGGAGTGATTTATAACTTACTTCAAAGTCCATCACTCATTGAGTGTTGTAAAAGCTATTGCAAAGGTTTTACCCACATTATGGGTTAGGATACCTCTTGTATCCTTATATATTCATTATTTGCTTATAAAAAAAAAACATTATGTTGTTTCCCACAGGTTGGGTCCTGCGAAGATTTTCCTTTTTCCCACGGTTTGGGCTGGCCCAAGAGCACACGGTGTTTAACACATCTCAAGCTTTTGGGTAACTGCCTAGTTGCTCAAGTTCAATATTTGCTCCATTCATACCTTACCAATCGACAACATGTTCTTCTCTTAATCAACAAAAGAAAGTATAAAATTCTTATACTAGGATCTATAAATAATGCACGGCCATTAGAAGCTAGCTAGGAGTTATATGGCCAATGTTCCAAATAGTAGTTTAGCAATCTTCATCAACCAATTTCCTACAGTCTAGGGATCAACAATTGTTTCTTTAGTTAACTATTTATTCTGATAGCTACTCCCACCAATAGTTCTTAATTAGTATAATACACTTTTCTAAACTCTATTCTTTATTAGTTAGTGGAATTTAAGTGACACTGATTAAATAGAAAATAATTCCACATAATTTAGTGGATCCACGTCATATTCAAATTTGCTAAAAAGATATGTTACTAATTTTTGAAAATAGTTTATGATTTTTTGATAAGCTCTTTTTAGCTAATTTCAACAAGCTTGTCACAGACACTTATGAAAATAAGTTAATTTTAACTTATTAAAAAAAATATTAAATAAGTATTTAATTAAACTTCTAGTGGGTCACCCATCGGAGTTCTCCGCTATCTTTAGCTACTTCTGGTATAGTTGTGTTCCAAGTAAGGTTCTAGCTTTCTCATGGCAGTTACTTCAAGATAGAGTTCCTACCAGGTTGAATTTGTTTCAAAGAAATATTCTGAATGATATCCTCTCTTGTTACTGTGTATTGTGTGGTCAAGCACAGGAGTCTTCCTCACATTTGTTCCAAAATTGCACTTTCTCATCGAAGATCTGGGTTTGGTTATATAGGTGGATTGGCTTTGATTTAGAAGTGCCTCCTGATATTGTATCTCATTATCTACTGCACATAGATCAGTTTAGTGGTAGAAAGGTGCGGAGGTTCAGAAGCCTGTTTTGGCAAGCAACAATCTGGACAATTTGGCTTCAAAGAAACGCGATCATCTTCAAAAATGAGCCTCTGGTATTCGGGAACTTCACTGAGTCGATTATAAACAAGTCATGGCACTGGTTTTCTGCTGCAGGCAACCACTCAGGATACTCTTTCTCAGATTGGTGCATTTGTCCTTCAAGCTGTCTCAATTAGCGTGTGGTGATTTAACATGGTTTGCTACCAGTATCTTGCAAGTTTTCTTGAAAATGGGGACTCCTTTCATGTAGTATATCTTCAGTGTGAGCAAATCCAAGTGAGGGCGTGCTTTGGTGAGGAACTTATTCTGGTCTGTGTTACAAGTATCTCAATATGAGTGATGATATGTGAGGTTGCTTCTGCCTGTGTGTGAAAAAGTGAGGGTGTGTTCCAGTGAGGGTGTGAATTTATGGCCTGTGTTTCAGATTCTGTTGGCTACCACTTCGGTGTTGGCCTAAACTAACATTATTTTTTGCAGGTTGGTACTTTCTGGTGGTCTTGTAGACTCTTCAAGGGACTGTTACAGGTCTCATTAGCTTTAGTGAGCGTGGTCAGCTCAGTTTGCGTTTGAATATAACAATGTGAGTTAGGTGTGTAATCTGGTCTTGTGTTGAGTGCTTCGAGTGTAGGGTGTTTAGGGTGTTGTGTCTGGGTGAGTTAGCTTTCTTGGTGTCTTCTTTTTTCTTTGTTTTTTTCTTTTTGGGGGTTGTTCTCCATTTCGTGAGTTTGCTGGTGTCTTGTGTGAGCTGCTTTGTTGGTGAGTGCTTTTTCTTTGTTTCTCTTTTGGGTGTTGTTTCCCACCTTTTTTTTTTTTTTTTTCTTGTAGGTTCTGTTAGTGTTTGTTAGGTGTGTTTTCCCCTTTCCTTGGTGTCTCTTTACCCATGTCTTTGGTTGGTGGGAAGATTCTGAGTGTGGTTTTTGGTGTTGGTCTTTGAGTAACTCTCAGTTTGGTCTTTTTGGATAAATATGGGGCAACACACTGCTATGGTTCTGGCCCTCAAAACTTGGTTTCTGTCTTGGTGGAAAACACAATTTTGGGACACTGCTCCTATTGCTTTGTGTTGTAGAATTCTCCTTGCTGGAATGCCTTCTCTGTTTTTTGGTTTTTCTCAACCTCGGTTTGCTCTCAATTGCTGGATCTCCTTCTCTGGTTATTGCTGCTCTGCTGTTTTCTTTAAGCAACTGCAGATTTTTGCTACACATCTAGTGATCCTATTTGTTTACAAGCTTGGTTTTTGGTAGTGTGGTTTGGAAGTGTTACTTGTTTGCACCTTTTTCCTTGCTGCTGCGGCTGGTAGCTTGGTTTTTAGCTTACATATTTGAAGCGTGGATGAGTTTTGTCTAGTCTAAGTAAGGGGTGCTGCCTTTATTTGATTGCTATAATTCGGTTTCATTGGGTTATGTACTATGTTTTGCTGTTGAGTTGGCTATGTTTAGCATCCGTGTTGGTGGTAGTTTTTCTGGTTCTTACTTTTATATCAACTTGACGTCTGGTAGTTTTACTGGGTTAGGAGTTTGTAATATCAATGCTGGGTTGGTCTTGTTCCAGCATTTAACTTACATTGTTCCTTTCTTTTACTTGTTCGTTCTTGTATATGGGTTGGGGTACCCCTTGTACCCCTTTCAATATACTTTTTGGCTTATCAAAAAAAACATTCACGTGATATCTACATTTTTTATGAAATGGTCAAGGCACGTTATCTTTAAATCAAGTTCTTCCGATAGGCTTAATTTCTTGTCTGAATTAGCATCACTTGGCCCAAAGTGCAGCCTTCTTATTTTAGGCCGAACACATGGCCCACAGAAGTTGGAGCTCTTAATGCTCGACCCACCCCATTATTACTTATTCAACATCGCAACAACTTCAAAACCCAATAAGGAAGGGCCCAATAATTTGTTCCCACCTCATTTCTTGGTGTTAACAAGAGGTACTTTATATTTTGGTAGTATATTATTATAATATCACAGTTCAATTCTTTCACAAGGATTTCACCCAAACCAAAAGAAAATTTCTTTTACTAGGATACATAACTATTACATGTAGAATAATATTAAAGAAAATGGTACTCGATTTTTTGCACTTCCATGCTTGGATTATTCCATGCTCTTGATTGCTTGCAGCACCGCTTGCTTCACCACTTGCGCATCAATGCTATCATTCTCTTGACTCTGCAAAATCCCCATAGGTTTTGGTCAAAGAGCAAGAAGGAAATCAGTATCATAGGAGAGAATTTTCGTATTTTCATCTGCATCATTTAAATTAACCATATAACTCATGACAAAAAGTGGAAAACAATTATAGCTGTTTGCTTTGTTGGCGAGTTCACAACCCATGCAACTACAGAACATGTGTAAACGAATCCATATATGGGAGCCACACTCATTATTATGTCAGTACTTTGGACTTTGAAGCTGAAATTTTAGATATGTCGCTCAAACCAAAATTGTACAACTCACTCGTGATGTTCTTTTCTGAATTTCACTATGTTAATGTGGGACGACATAAACTCTTGTATAAGTTTTACAACTCATGTAATAATCCCATTAAACCAAGAGTTGTAAACTGATTTTAGAACCTTGAAATTATTGAAAAACGAGAAAGATGAAAAATTATATATGGTAGAGAATGAAAATCGGAAATTAATAATAGATTAACATAGATTATAGCCTATACTAGTCTTACTTCTCCTCCCACAGCTTCTAGTTGAAAAGTGTCTTCACAAGAAACCCTAGCATCAAGCACATCAAGTCCTAGTTCTTCAAAGGTGTCGAGTATTGCAACAAGCATACCGGGGCAATTCCTTTCTGAAAACACATTAATGAAGAAACCCCTTTCTAGGGTTTCTACAGTGACCTGAGAAATTTTCTACAAAATGAGTAAAGAATTGACTCTATAATATATTATAATATAACCTAAGATAAAAAGATAGAAATAATAAGTACCATAGGTAGTTCATCTTGGGAGGTTGATGATTCAGCTTCTCCAAGTTCTGAGTTCAACCCCTCCACTTTTTGCTTCAACTCCTCTATGTATCTGGTGGCATCCACAATAATTGAGGCTTTGTTCATCTGCAAAATTAACAAAAGAAATGAATAATCATGTTAAATAGTGAAGAACTTGATTGATTTCAGCTTAAGAAACATTGAAATCCAAAGTGAATATAATTCATATTACAGCACTGGAATTTGTGACTGATCGAAGTTGTTGTAACTTGTGTTGCAAAGCTGCTTGTTTACGCTGCCTAGAAGCCATGCTTCTTCAAGCTTTTTCCTCTAATTGATTTTGGTTTCCTCTCACTTCTTCCCTTTTCCATCTGAGGCTTATGGGGTTTATTTTATATAGAATGGGGGGCGCACAAATAATATTTGTGATTTAATTTGTTGTTTGTTTCCTTGATGACTACCTACATATCCCCCACAACAAATCATGCTTCTCAAAAGTGAATTACGATATTGGCCTCACATATATTTTATTTTCTGAAGAAGAAAATATGTGGAAACTGTTAGGCAAAAATTAAATTATATGCAAATTGGTGTTTGCTTAACATGTACCTATACTGTTTCTAACACGAGAGCGCTATGTATATATTAGGTTTACATTTCAATTTCTTTGCTCGAATTTCTTAGAGGCAATCCTTAAATGTCGTCCGGGTCCCTCGATGGAAATCCATCACTGGTTATGATGATGTCTATTTCGTACAAATGATGCCAAAGCATTTTAAGGTATTGTGTGATCATAAACAACCCAATACAATTAATGTTGTACCCCCTCCATACTTTGTTGACTCGCGTTTTTTGTCCAAGTATACTTTTAGTTGTTTAAAATGCCCTAATCTCACATAAAAAATATATAGAAAAAGGAAGTGTAGGAGAAAAGCTTCCAAAACATGCATCAGTTCGAGAGGCTAGCATGCCAAAAACTATAGACCTTTTTTCATCTTGCATATATGAAGCTGATCAGCAGTAATTGATTTCATTACTATTTCGCTCACCTTTTTTGTTTTTTTTGTTTTTTTTGAAATGATGAAGTTCATAGATTTATATTCAACTCCTTTACTTGATTTCACTCCAAGCAACGTGAAATGAATTACATTTTAGAACTTTTAATGTTTCAGCCTATCTTACCTAGCACTCTCTTTGTGAAAGCAACATCATCTTAATTTCATTAATTTTACAATTCGTCGCTTCCTATTTTCATTTCAAACAGCCATGGTCTTGAATTTCGTTATAACTGTAGACATGCACATATATATAAACTCATGATGAACAAAGTATAGGGATAAAATAACAATCGTATCCAACCAGTGAAATCCTTAATTTCTTTTATGGTTGTAAAAGTTGGCAATCGGCCATTTCCAAACAGTCTATCATGGTCCAAGGATGATTGATGACAGCATAAATCAAACTTCAGCCTTGTAAATAAAGTGCATCCTTATTAATTGTAGCAATATTGACACGAATCTATAATTTGAATATGAAGGATAGACACGTTTTAGTCGAAATTTTACAGCTGTAAGTTTAATTTAGCCCCACTTGCATTTTAATTGAGTTATACATACAGAGCGCGCTATAATTTGGTAAGACGTTTAATCTTATGAAATGGATAAATTTTTATCATAAATAAAGTGATAATTCCATCACAGAGTCATAATTAAAATGCATTACCAACGGCTAAAAGTACCATCCCTTGTACTCTCGTTAATATATTTTTGGTTTATAAAAAAATAACCTCTTACCATGTATGAAGAAGAAAAAAAAAAGTAAAAAGGCATTTCAGAGAATAAAAGAAAAAAGGAAATTTTTTTTTGCACCTCTAACACAACATTTTTATGAAACCCATATCTGATGTGAGTAAATATTGTTATATATTATTGAATATTATCTGATGTAAGTATATATATTATTGTTCCACTTTGTATTATTTAGGGGTTTAGGGTACCCTTATACCTAATTATAATATTTTTGCTCATAAAAATTATATGAACAGATATAATAAATATATCATATTTTTTCAAAATAAAATAAAATAAATATATCATATGTATAATATGAATAATGTGCAATATGGGTATCTAGATTTTCAAATAACACAATTTGAAAAAATATTTAAACACATAAAGTACAACACTGAAGTGATACTTCATCCTTGAATACCATACATTTATTTTAACTTTTCGACAACACCATTAACATACAATAAAATAAAAAAAAAAAAACCCCGCATGTATATCAATATGATATAATATCCCAAACAATTGTATCATACTCTATGTGTTCACAAATTATTTTTTTCATGAAAACGTAGAGGTGCAGAAAGAAGATAGAGAAAGCGAGAATGAAATGGGAGCCCCGTGAGAAGAGTTTGGAGGGATTGACAGCTAAACAACCTTTGACGCTTCCTTCGCAGTTTTCGATGCTTATCATGTAATGGAATCCCTTCATGGCTTCATCGCTACGACCAATCCCAATCCCAACCTCATGCATGTCTCTAATCCCATTCCCTCTGTCACGTGCAGATTCCCTAACCGCGTTAACCCCACACCAACACCAACATTCATTCCTCACTGTGCACGTGCTTACCCTCTTCCCCTTCTCACTCACTATTCACACAGCTTTTACTTTTTATATACGCATAGCATGCAGAGATGTCAACATGCGGATGGTTCAAACATTTAATATTGGCTTTTATGAATTTTTTTTTATTTTTTTTATGAATACTTTGGGAATGTGCTTAGGTCAGCTGAAAAAATTTATATTTATTATAATAAATTATATTTGATTATATGTATGGTTCATTATTGTTTTAATTAATTAAGATAAATAATTGTATATGTTTCTTGAAAAACAATTTTAAAATACTTTGTTTCATTTTAATTGTGTAAAATATTGTTTTTATATTGTAAATTTACCACAAAAAAATATAAAGTTATTTCGATAGAATAATAATATCTATTAGATAGTTAGTTCTCCTAGCTAGTTCTCGTAGGGAAAAATGATAAAATTAAAATGTGATTGATTTCGAAATGATGAAACTACTTTGATGGAAAGAACTATATTCATTAGAAGATGGTGGGTGTGTTCCGTCTAGGTGGTTTTCTTTGGGTTATTTTAAGAAAAAAAATTAGAATGATTGCAACACTTATTTTTGGCATGACAATTGGGGTGGGTGTGATAAGCTTGGGGGGTCTTATACAACACTGGAGTAGTCAAAGTGAGTCAACTTGGCTCACCTAGGTTGGCCCATCTCGAGTTGACCAAAAAGTGAGCCAACCCAACCCTACTGTGAACCTAGAAATAGCCAACCTTGCTCGACCCACCACAATTTGGTGGGTTCAATAGGTTCGCTCACCTAAAATTAAAAGATTAAAAATCACCGAAACTAAAAAATCTGAAAAAATTAAAAATATATATATGTAAAAATACCAAAAGATAAACAAGAAGTAACAATTCTTGTGCTTACTTTGTTCGAACTTTATTAAACAACACTATCCTATTATGAATACTAAATCTATTATGAATACTAAATCAGCAGGGACCTTATTCGGATTTCGAAGTTTCAAAACAACTCCTGTGCGACGTTATGTGCGGCAGAGAGCGAGAGTTGGAGCTGAAATACGAGAGCAAAAGAGAAGAAATAAGAGGCATGTGAGATATATGGAGGCTGTCGATCTGCTGTCTACAAGAGGGATGGAGGGTATGGCAGGCCGCAACCATCAATGGTCCATAATACCACTGTTCCACCCAAAACCAAAGGGGCAAGCAACCCAACACGCCAATCAACACTACAAAAAAAAGCTGGATTATCGACGGCCAAAGTCCGTTGGAAATGCCAAAAATCGGTCGGTAAAGCAAGTTTCCGACAGACACCTTCCCGTCAGTACTAGGCTCGTAGGAAACGATTTCCGACGAACGGGCCAAATCAGTCGAAAACGTTACCGACGGATTTTTCCGTCCGAAAATTCCGACGGAAAAATCCGTCAGTAACGTTTCCGACTGAAAAAGCCATTGGTAAGTAGTTTTTTTTTAATTTAATAATTATTAATTTATTTAATTTTTTATTTTAAATATAAATTATTAAATGTGAAGCCGATCTGGTACGGTTCCATGTGAAGCCGAGGTCCGAGTTCGACGCGGCGGAGAAGGCCACGTTCAGGGAAGACGAGCTTGACTTGCGGTGGTGGTCTTCGGGCGGAGGAGCGGCGACGGATCTGGATGGAGAAGCAGAAACAGTGCTTGGCGGAGAACGTCGAGGAAGGTTTTTTGTTTTGTAATGGCGGTAACGACGGCAGAGGAGGACGGTGGCGGGCTAGTTGCGGTGTTGAAGGAACAAGGACGGCATGACACATGACGGTGGATATTGGCGGAGGAATGATGAAGACGGTGATGGTGTCTCATGGCGGTTCTATGGCGGCGCCTAACAGAACTGGTGATGGTGTCTCATGGCTCTTCTATGGCGGCGTCTAGGTGCTGTGGAGGAAGGGGCAGCTACAGTTGTGATGGTCATGGAGGCGGAAGTTTTGATGGTTGAGGTGGTGATGGAGGTGGTTATTAAGGTGATGTAGTGGTGGACGAGGCGACGGCCGTGGCGGTGGCAGAGGCAGTGGTAGAGATGGAGATTTAATCCAAGCTATGTAAATCGCTCTTCAAAGTGGTTAAACAAAGAGTGAATGGATTTACAATGGGTTGGTTCTCTATGGGATATAAATTGGTTTTTCCGACGGCCTCTGATTACCGACAGAAAATCCGTTGGTAACTGAGATCTTAATTCAAAAAAATGATTACCGACGAAAAATTCCGCCGGTTACTAATATATGATTTTCCGACGGCCTCCCAAGATTTCCGACGGCTTTTGCTGTCAATAATTAAAAAAATGATTACCGACTGAAAATTTCGTCGGTAACTGAGATCTTAATTCAAAAAACGATTATCGAAGAAAAATTTCGTCGGTGACTGAGATCTGATTTTTAGATGGAAAATCCGTTGGTAACAGGTAATCGGCATTTCCGACGGAAATTTCGTCGGTACAGACACGCGCCAACAAAATCGCATTTTCGGCCATCAATACCGACGAAATTACCAACGGAAAAGCCGCCAGTAACCTTACCGACGGCTTTTCCGTTGGTAATTCTTGTGACTTTTGCTTTCCAAGCTTTCCAACTGAGGATTCCGTCGGTAAGTCATTAGTTTCCAACGGAAATCGTGGCCATCGGTAACAATCCGTCGGAAATCCTGCATTTTCTTGTAGTGCAAGTGTTTGATTAGACCATATAACCCGTTGATTTGTCAGTGGCAACATCTCTATTTTCTATGGCATCAGAAACTTCCAGAAATATAAACGCCCTACAACAACAGCGAACAAATTAAATCCATTCTAAGACAAGATATTTAAAACAATCCAAAATCAAACACCTAAAAAAAAATGGTATTGAAGGCGACGTTCTCCGTACATCTCAGATTTAGATAAGTGAGTTATCTGTGATACAGTTTGGACTTTAACATTTTAGGTTAGGTCTTTGAAATGATAAGTTAAGGGAGAGATAATTTTTTTCCTAGAAAAAAAAAAAGAAGAAAAGTGATCGAACCCAGATTAACCTGGCTTGAACCCATTTAACCTGTAAGTTAAGTGAGTCGGGTCCAAATATCTCGAGTTAAAAGCAAGTCAAGTTTTAACCAACCTAACCCACTAGAGCCGGTTGCCTCACGGGCTGGAACATATATTAATAGCTCTATACACCATATTATTAATTGTGTCTGGAAATAAAATTATCTGATTTCTCATACCTGGACTTTGGTTGGATGGAAGGTGGCATTGGAAGATTTCTTGGATAAGACGATTATTTAGCTGGGAGAAGAAGTTGTTTGATGAATCTGTAGTTTTTATAAATTGAACAGTGATAACCCTCTTGCTAGTAAAGCTATGGTTTTTGAGCTAATTGGTTAGGGATTGCAATTTGGACCCTACCCGATGGGTACCCGCAAAAAATACTCACAACGGGAGGGTAAATACCCGCTTTATGGGTATGGGTCTAAGTCCGGGTAATTACCCGCAAACAAGATAGGGTTCATTAGTATTTTTTCCTTTACAGACTTACAATTAGTTCATGAATTTAATGTTTTGAATGTTAATTGTGATATTTACTCGTTTTGGATGTTTTAGATATTTTTATTTAGTTTAATACTTTGGTTTGTAATGTTTCATGAGCATATTTGAATGATCTTTGGAAGATGTTTTAATTGAGTTGTAATGTTATTTATGTTATTTATTGCTTTTTCTTAGTTAAAGTACGGGTAACGAGTGCGGGTGTGGGTATAATTAGGTACCAAGAGGGTACGAGTAAGAGTATCAAAGTTGCTACCCACGCAGGTAAGGGGATGGGTACAGGTATTTTTTTCAAATGCTGGTATGGGGCACTACAAAAAAAAAAAAGGTCGTTTAGCGACCGAAAAATTGCGACCAAATCAATCCGTCGCCAATAGTGACCGAAACTGCGACTGAAATCATGCAGTTCATATCTTATATAACTAATCTAATCAGCGACCGAAATAGAACCCGATTTTGTGGGTCGCAAACAAATCGGTCACTATTTCGGTCGCCATACAAATGAATTTAAAAGTCAATGTTGTTGACTATTTTTGCGACTTAATTAGCGATCGATTTAACTGTAACAGTAATATTGCAGCCAGATTGCTACCGATTTTAGACTCAGTCGCTTAAGCGCACATATTTAAAATTAGAATGTGATGAGTGGCGACCAATTTAGCGACTAATTATTTTTTAATATTTCGGCGACTGAAATAGCGACAAAAAGTTTCGGTCGCTAAAATTAAAATCCCTAAATCTGCTAACCCTCCCCCTTTCTTCCTTGCTTACGCGATTTTTTCCCCATTTCTCTCAGGACCCTTACTTTCTTCTCTCTGCCACCACCTCTGCTCCGACCGTGCCACCACCTCCCACGGTTCGTCCAGCCGCCATCAGAGGTAAGCTTCTCCTCTTCTCTTCTTCCTTTTCCTGTTGATCTCCTCTTCTCTAACTTCACCTTGTCTGTTCAGAGTTCCCAATTCCAGCCTCCGTCTGGCACCACCACCACCGTCATCAGCCGTCGTCGCCTTCCTCCTTCTTTGGTAAGCATCCTCTTCGTCTCTTTCCTTCCATCTCCCTCATCTTCTGATATGCTTTGTTTTTTCTCAGCCACTATTGCTCTGGCCAGCATTGCTTCGGTCACTGTCTCCTTCTCTCCCGGCTCGGGGCTCCGGTAAGGTTCTCTTTTCCTTTCTGTGTTTGTCTCTTTTCCCTTCTCTCCATAGTTGCTCTATGAACCTTAACTAGCCTAGTTCTGAAGAATCACTATACATACACTTAGTATATTGTTATTGAGTTTTCTGTTAGATTGGTATTGAACTGTATCATGGTGCACATTGCTTGAAATGAAAATGAATAGACCAAATGGTGTGTGATGAACTGATGATCCTGAATTGTGAGGGAAGAAAGAGAGGACAACATTAATCAACTGTCTGGAATGAAAGAAATTACATTGCATTTTGGCCAATGAAAGAAAAAGATAGATCCAGAAAGTTGCCAGCATGATGTGGACTTTTATTCATTGAAATATTCAGTTTTATGGAGCTATGGGATGCTTAATTCTTAGGCATATATGTCAATGAAGTTTCTATTTTTACTCATTGATGCTTCTTTTTTTTTTTTATATATACCAAAGCTGGCTTGGTTACATGTGGATTCCTTGTGGTACTAGCTTTTCTATTCCCAAGTCCAGCAATCATGTTCTTTTATTTACGTTACTTCTCTTTTTAGTAGTTGGTTTATATAATAAAACTTTAAAAAAAAAATGTAAAACCCCATTAATAGGGTTGTGTGTTTAGTGTTCTTGATCTTCAATATCTAAGCATATTTTATCTTTTTATTTTTTTAGTTTCTGCTCTCTGTTGTATCCGGCTCTCTGTTTCATCTCTCAGGTAAGTTCACTAAATAGTCTCTCTTAAGGGTGTGTATTGTGTAAAGGATTGAATTGCTAGTGTCTTTTTTTATTCGACAAATTGAATTAAATTAGACAAGTGTTGTATGTATAATGTGTTATGTGTTGTTTGTTAGTGGAGAGCTGAGCTTGAAAGGATGTGATCCTGTCCGAAAGGCAGGATGCTGGTTGTGTGCTGATAATTTATCGTAAATGCATGTGTTTTCAATTATGTGTTGTTTGTTAGTGGGAAGCAGAGCTCAATAGGATGTGATCCTGTCCGAAAGGCGAGATGCTGGTTGTGTGCTGAAAATTTAGAATTTATGCATGTTTTTGACAATTATGTGTTACTTGTTAATGGAGAGTGAAGCTCAATAGGAATGTTTGCTACAATATTTTATCTTAGTTCGTATTGAATTATGCTACAATATATATAAGCTTGTTAATTCTCTGGCGGACATTTCTGGCGATGGGGAAGAAGTTGAAAGAGAGTTAATGGATCAATCTAAGTTGGACGAATCTAGCGAAGGCACATTCCAATCAAGTGAGACTGAGAGTGAGGGTGAATTTAGTGACACAGATTCTACTTAGGTAATTTATGTAGTATTCATTGTGTAATGTTTATTCATTTTTAAACTTGTTGATTAATTAGTTAATATGTATACTGTGATGTAATAATTTATCATTTTTTACATAGATGGCATATTCCTCTGGAGGCAGGGGGCAGCGTGGTGGTCGTGGCAGAGGTCACGCTGCGAGAGATCCTTCCCCCGCCGACCCACTGACTTCTGATCGAGACCACCCTGCCAGTACCTCTGTGGGCGGGCCTCAGGGTAATGGATCAGCACCCATTGCGGATCCCTCGGATGTCGGGACACAGGCTGGACCGTCATCATCCATACCCGTGCCACGACCATCATCATTAGCGGCGCAGGAGAGCCGTGATTCATCCGACCAGAGGACTCTTCTTATCCCCAGGGGGGATAACGATTAAGCTAATTTAATATTTTTATATATAAATATTATTAATTTCCATATTACTTGTTTAATTATTCATAACATTAATTAATGCTCTAATTTTCCTGCAACTTTCTGCCCGCGAAGGGCCCTTCTGATTCGATCTCTAAGATCATAAAACAGAAGTTTGATGGTCCATGGCCAACCTGGAAGGGCATCCCTTAGGACCATAGGGATCAACTGTTTAAAGAATTTAAGGTACCAATTTATTATATTATTTAATTTTAAATTACATTTCCTATTATTTCAAATTTAGTTTTAATATATATAAGAATTGCCTAACAAGTGTTTGTTGCAGAAAGAGTATCGGTGGGCCCCACATTTGGAGAACAACATCAGGGCCGGCTTTGAGCATAAAGGTTCATTGGCCATGAAGAAAGCCATGAACAAGCTCGGGAAGGGTAAGGATAAGGGAAACTGGTTGGATCCTGAGATCAGGAAGGGGCTGGAACAGTACTGGGCTAATGAGAAGTTCCAGGAGAAGGCCGCCACAACTCGGCGTAATCGAGCTGCTGATGGTGGTGCATGTGCCTATACCGGCGGCTCTAAATCAGCCGTCGCTCACTTCGACGAGTTTAACTTTTTTTTTTTTTTTTTGCAGAAAGCATAGAAACAACGACTCCCCACCGCTATGGAGTTGGTGGAGAGGACGAAGAAGTTGAAGTCGGGGGAATGGGTCAACGACAAGACCCGTAACTATGCTGTAAGTAAAAAACCATTTTAGTTAAAACTAGTAATTTATTGTTATTAATTTGTTAATATTGGTTATAAGCGTAACTAAATCTCTTCAACTATACTTTGCATGTCAACTTTAACGAGAAGAAGGACAATGCCATATCACGTGCCTCACAGGATGAGTCCTTGACTAGTGAGGGCCCCCGCTTCCTGTCTCCGTTGATGACAATGCCATATATTTGGAGGTCGTCGGGGGCAGGAACAAGAAGGGGCACATGTATGGCCTCGAACACTTGGGCAGCGAGTTTATCGCTTCATCGTCCGGCACGCCTGCTCCTTCCTATGCAGATACCGTCCCTCCGGAATAGTTCAACCAAATGCAAGACACCATCACCCAGCTGAACGCGGAGCTTAGGGAGAAGAGGGGGAGAGAGCAGGTGATGGCGGAGCAGATTGCACATTTGATGCAGGCACATCAGCAGCTGATGTAGATGATGATGGAGCAGGGCCAGACACTACGGTTGGTGTTAGAGCATATGAGGATACAGCCTCCAATTACTGAGGGTCCTGCTCTTCCAGTTGTGCCACCTGCTGCTCCTCCAGTTCCACCGCCTGCTGCTCCAGAGGACGAGGACATGGTAGATGACGGCGGCACGGATGGTGATGACAGTTGGTCGCCTCCGCGGCTGCCTCCGCCTCATGACTGACTTTCATTTGTATTTTTTTTTTCATTTTCTAGAGTTTACAGATTTTTCTTGTACGACATTTATAGTTATTTATATGATATTGTGATTAATTTTATATCTGATTTTTAATATTAATTTATATTATTAAATTGAAAAAGTTATCTTAAAGTAAAAAAAAAATATTAATAATATATAATCATTTTAAAAAAAATAAAATAAAATAAAAAGGGTATTAGCGACCGAAATAGCAACCAAAATATCGGTCGTTAGTTGTAAATAACAATCATTAATAAAATAATTTTTTAAATTAATTATTTTTTAGCTACCGAATATTCGGTTGCTAACTTGGTTAATATAACCAACGTTAGCGACCGAAATTCAGTCACCAATTTTGGTTAACCAGAGCAGGCGATCAACCTACTTTGCGACCGAATTGTATTATTTTGCGACCAAGGATTCAGTCGCTATATTTCGACCGAAATATAAATTCGGCTACGCCCATATTTCGGTCGCTAACTCGGTTGCTAAACTGAATAGCCACCGAAACTGTATGTTTAGCGACCAAATTAGCGATCGAAATATGGGGACGGGTACTATAGTACCCCATCCATTGCCATCCCTATAATTGGTTGAGTTTTATCTCATTTTACCCAGATTTAACTTGAATTGTCCTTAAGTAGTGTCTTGAGTCTTTTTGTTAACTTTTAGGAAATTAAGTAGGAAATTGAGTCGAATAAGGCATTACATGTTGTGCTTAGTTTCAGGTATTGTTATGGAATTAAGTTGAAAAGTGAAGCCAGAAGAAAGCTAGGAAGAAAGAAGAGAAAACAAGCTGGAAGTGCTGATCACGAGGATTTGCTCCGCTCAATATGGCTTGCCCAGTGAGCCAGAGGAGCAAAATTTGGGGGACTCTGTCGTGCCCCACAAGATGAGGTTCGCCCCGCGAACCCGAGGAGCAGTAAAGGAAGCCTCTCTGTCTCACCCCGCGAGACTGCGAGTTTGGGCTGGGCTTATCTGTAAAATTCGCCCCACGAGATTCTATCTTCTCATATTAGTATTTAAGCTTGTTATTTGTGTGAATTTCATACCCTAATCCTAGTATTTCAAGAGCTGCATCTCACTTAGGTTTTCTACAGCTTTGGTGATGTATTCTTTTGAATTATTGGTGATGATGAACGTGATTATGAGTGGCTAATTCTCTTGTTTAAGGAAACCACGTAGCCGCACATGACGGCTTGGTGATAATTGTAAAGTTCTCTATTCCCTTCTTCTCATTTATTGTTTCTTATTTCTGATTTTATTGCGTTCAATCAAAGGAGCTCGTGATTGACTAGCTAATCATGATGAATCCAAAAGGAGATTCATGATTTAGGGTTTGAAATAAGAACATAGATTGAATATTGATAGAGATATAATAGAAGATCTATGCAATCGATATAGGTAACCAAGTGCTTATTGAATTCTTGAGTTTTAATCATCATAGAGATATATTTGATTAGGATTCAAGGGTGTTTTCTTTTGTGCTTGACAAAGACATTAGAATAATCTAAGGTTCCTAGTTGACAATAATTTGAATTAGGAATAGGGAACAATTCATAATTTCAACAAAGTTTGATTGTGTTGGTTAAATCGTGACCTTAGATCTTCCCATCAACTTTCTCTCCTTTAATTATCGGTTTGCGATTCTATTAGATTCTGTTTGCGATTTGGTAGTTAATAGCATAATCTAAATTGGTCTCACCATCTGTTCCTCTCTCCTTTGACTTAGTCAAAATATTGATTGATTTAAATATTGATTAATTGGTTACACGATCCTTGTGTTCGACCTCAGTATTACTTACCGTGATTTTATTACTTGCTTTGGAGCCCATCAAGCAGTAGTCCAATTTGATGTAGATGATGAATGGTGTTGGATGTTGGATATTTCTGGGGGTTTATTCCCAAAGTCAGCATATGAATTTATTCTAAAATACAAGATGAATCATAAGCAGAATACTTCCCACCTAAATGATTATAAGTTATATGAATTAGCATAGTCGCTGTGAAAATTTTGGTGTTGTCTTGGCAAGTTTTCTTGGATAGGCTTCCTACAAAGCAGATTCTTGCAAGGAGATTTGTTGTTCATGATCGTCATAATTTGTTATGTCTGTGTTTTTTCATGATCATGAAGAATCAGCATCACATCTTTTCTTTAATTGCATGTATGCATTATTGTATGTCATGATCATGAAGAATCAACATCACATCTTTTCTTTAATTGCATGTATGCATTATTGTATGGTATCTTTTGTTATATTTTGGTTAGGGTCTGATGTAGTTCTTCTTTTTTGACAATAAAGAACATTTTATTCAACATTGGGGTTTAGTAGGTGGAAAGAAATTTAAACAAGTTTGAGCGATTACTTGGTTTGCCACCATTTGGTCCCTTTGAATATAGCATAATATAATGAAATTATATTTAAATAAAGAGAAGGTTGATGTAACAAATGTAGTTGAGCTCATTAAATATATTGTGTGTGGTGGTGTAATTGCGTTATGCATTGTATAAAATCTTTGCTGTAATCTCTAGTTTTATTAGGGTTGTTTTGTATACAAGTTAGAGTATCCCTTCTAGGATCCCTTATTGATAATTTATTTATTCTTCTTTCTTGAACTTTTTCCAATCAAAGAAAGGCCGACTATATATTGTTTTCGTGAATGAACCCAACAATCAACTTTAATTCTCACGGTAACTGGTGAAAGTTAAGGTTCTTTAGTTTTCTCTTAAACTTTTGTCCCTAGAAAATATATATATAAATTGCTACATGATGAACTGCCTATTTAAACTTCACTTGTAGGTTTACTTCTTTGGTTTGGTCTAATTATTCTTACTCTTGACTTGGTTATGAGATTTTTTTTACCAAATGAATTTTATTCATTGGGTATAAGGGGTACCACAA
Source organism: Echinosophora koreensis (assembly GCA_035048595.1). NCBI lineage: Eukaryota > Viridiplantae > Streptophyta > Magnoliopsida > Fabales > Fabaceae > Echinosophora > Echinosophora koreensis. The sequence continues at coordinate 4,405 of JAPCYP010000296.1, read as the reverse complement.
TTTTTTGTGTATTACTTGTATAATTTATTTCTTACAACGTCGTGGATTAGTAAAGGGGAAAATACTAAAGGTGTGAATCTTGTTATTATGGTTATGTCGTGATGGAATTATTTTTAGATAGGATGGTTTATGGATATGAGTATATGGATTTGATCTAGATTTGGTCATGGTATTAATTTTTATTTCTCATATTGATGTTCATGTCTTCTTCAATGTATAAAATAGTTTATGCTTGCTATATGAGTTGAAGATATCCCCAGGGCAGACCCAACGTATGTGAAGGCCTAAAGTCATCTCCAAACAGATAAGTGTGGGCCTCTTTAGGTGAGGCATAAAACCATTACAATTATTTAAATTTTGGTTGCAATCTCTCTCAATCATGGGTCCCTCTCTAGGTGAGGCCTAAAGCAAGGGCTTTGGTGACCTCACCAATGGGCGTGATCTTGGGTTAGGTTGATTGTTGTTTGTTGCAAGAAACAAAATGTACACATATTGACCATAGGCTGTTTTCAAGCTTATGGGGAGGTTCTGATTTTGAATGGGTGATCTCATCACTATCAGGAGAACAAGTTTGATGAATTTTCAGTTCTCTTTCTCTGGCGAGGGTTTTTTAGGGAGCTATGGGGAGTGGAAGCAATCTTGTCAGTCTTGTTATATTATTAATATATATTCTCCTTGTTTTATGGCAGGTAAAGAAAGACGTGGCAGGATCTATTAATGTCAAAGAGGGGTTTTGCAGGAAGGTTGTGGTGTGTGGCAGGTGATTTCAACGTTGTTACATCCTCTGCATAGAGGAAGGGTGTGAATCTGATTGTTAATTATCATGAACATGAGGAATTTCAAGCTTTTATTGATGAAATGGGTCTCCTTGATGTCCCATTAACAGGGAAAATATTACTTGGTTTCAAGCAAATGGTTCTTCGATGAGCCGGTTAGACATTTTCTTTTGTCAGATGATTTGATTTCTATATGGAACATTTCTTCTCATCAGTGGGTAGGTCCAAGAGATATATCTGATCATTGTCTGGTGTTGTTGAAAAGTGACATACATAACTGGGGACCTAAACTATTCCAATTCAACAATTGCTGGTTAGAATATGGTGACTTTATCAAATTCATAACTACTTGTTGGGGGGAAATTCAGGTGCATGGTGGGAAAGTGCATTCATTTAAAGAGAAGTTGAGGCTTTTGAAGGAAAGATTGAAGGTATGAAATCGTGAGGTCTTTGGTCATTTGGAGTTGTAGTTAGATAAAATTGTGGGTTATATGAATTTATTGGATGAGCTAGCTTGCAATGGTTCTTTAATTTCTTCTGACCAAAGAAGGGTTTTATCTGAGCAATTTTGGCAGTAATTGAGATTTAAAGAGAGCTTATTGTTTCAAAAATCAAGGATCAGGTGGATCCAAGAAGCTGATTTGAATACATGATTTTTCCACTTGTGTTTAAGCTCAAGGGGTGGTAAAAATCAGATTGTGGGGCTCAAATTAAGAGATAAATGGATTGAGGAAGTGGGGGAGGCATTTTCATGAGGTCTTCTCAGAGTCTTCTTTGATTCGTCTAGTGTTGGATGGGGTCTCTTTTCAGCAGTTATCTCTTGTTGATAGTACTTCTCTTACAGTTCCTTCCAGTGTAGAAGAAACAAATGATGTAGTGTGGAGTTGTGATGGTAATAAAAGTCCTGGACCATATGGGTTTAATTTTAATTTTTTTCAAATCATGTTGGGACATCTTTCATCCTAAGGTTTGTGCGCTTGTTGATGAGTTCTATCATAATGCTTCGTTACCTAAAGCATTTACCTCTTCCTTTCTGGCACTTGTTCCTAAGAAGGATAATCCTCAATCTCTCATAATATAGACCGATATCTCTCATTGGTAGTATTTATAAAAATATTACTAAATTGTTGGCTCTGAGGCTGAAAATGATGTTGGGGTCTATTATTTCTACTTGCCAATCGGCTTTTTTTTGCCTAATAGGCATATTCTTGATGGTGTTGTGGTGGTATTTGAGTTAGTTGACCTTGAAAAGAAGAGGAAATATAGTTGTCTACTCTTAAAAGTTGACTTTGAGAAAGCCTACGATTCTGTCAGCTGGAACTTTTTAGACTATATGTTGGGTTTGATGTAAAATGGAGAAGCTGGATTGGTGCCTGTATCTTTTATGGTCATGTATCTATTCTTGTAAATGGTAGACCGACCGAGGAAGTGAGTGTTTCAAAAGGTTTGAGGACAGGGTGATCCTTTGGCTCCATTTTTATTCTTGATTGTGGCAGAAGGTCTTCGTGGTTTGGTGCGGAATGCAGTTGAATTTGGAAGCTTTAAAGGTTTCCAGGTTAGCGGCGACATAACCTTTTCTCTCCTCCAATATGTGGATAACACTATTATCTTGTGGGATGCTTGTTGGGAGAATTTATAAACTATAAAGGTCATTCTTCGCAGTTTTGAGTTGGTGTCTGGCTTGAAGGTGAATTTTTGTAAGAGTAGCTTGCTTGGGATCAATGTGGAGGATAGATTTTTTAATACATCTTCTTTTCTACATTGTTGGGAAGTCTTCCATTTAAGTTTCCTGATCTTCCAATTGGTACAAATCCAAGAAAATGTAGCACTTGGGATTAACTCATTAGGTGCCAGAATTACCTTAATTAACTCATTGTTGACTAGTATGCCTCTCCATTTCTTCTCTTTCTATAAAGCTCCAAAGAAGGTTTGCGGACTTTGATCGGTATACAACGAAAGTTTCTTTGGGCGGGAAGTGATGATTTAAATAAAATTAATTGGGTAAGCTGGGAGCAGGTGTGCTTACCTAAGAGGTGTGGGGGTTTGGGTGAAACACTTGGATTATTATTATTATTATTATTATTATTATTATTATTATTATTTTGATAAGCAATATTGAAACACTTGAAGTTATTCAAATGTCATCTTACAATTCAAGTGGAAGTGGCATTTTTTGTTTGATGATTCTGCTCTCTGGCACAACATGCTAAGGTTTAAATACAACAATTTGGAGCCTAACCTATCTGGAAGTTCTAGGGGCTCAAAAAAAAAATATTCTTTGTGGTGGCAGGATATGGTTTCTCTTGATTCTGACAGGGAACCTTACTCTAGGTGTTTTTCCGATGCAGTTTCTTGCAAACTTGGTAATGGATATCAGATTCGGTTTTGGAAAGATCATTGGCTAGGAGCATCGCTTTTAATGGAAGTTTTTCCTAGATTACTTCATATCTCACTGGATCAATCTACTTTGATTTCTGACATGAGGGAGTGGTCTAATGATGGTTGGTCTTGGGTTTGGAGGTGGCGTAGGGGTCTATTTGTGTGGGAGGAGGAGGTCTTGGTTGAATTAAAAAATATACTTGCTAGTGGATGGTTGGCAATGGAAAGCAGATAGCTCAAGGATGTATTTTGTAAGGTCAGCCTACCGTCTTCTTTCATCATGGCGTAACTCTCTTCCAACAAATGATCTTTTTCTAGCAGTTTCTAAACGGTTATGGTCGAGCTCTGCCCCGTTAAAGATCATGGCTTTTGCATGGAGATTGTTGCAGGATCGTTTGCCAACAAGAGTCCAACTTAATCATCGTGGTGTAGTTTCAGCAGCCCAGGGTCTTACATGTATTTTTTGTTTTGCTCGTCCTGAAGGGTGCAACCATCTTTTCTTACTTGTCCTTTCTCCTATAATGTACTATCTCTTACATATGACTGACTGTGAGTTTCTGGGGTCTTGCATTTTGAAGGGTGTCATCATTATATCCAACATGGACTCTACTTTAGGGTAAAAGGCTTCATAAGGTATGTCATTTTATTTGGCATGTTTGTAACATGGTGCCTGGGGCTAATACATAATAAGATTGTTTTTAGGGGTGCAACTTTTGATATGACCTCACTGTTAACACATATTAAAACTTTATCATGGTCATGGTTTATTAATAAGGGGTGTAGAGGTTCTGGTAGATCGTTCTCGGATTGGTGCATTAATCCGGTTGAATGTCTGAGACATTAATTGTCATCTTGCTTCTTGATGTCTTGTTGCTTCTAAATGGGTTTGTATACCCCTTGTGCTCCAATTAATATATTATTTGCTTATAAAAAAATTCTTCTTTATTTGGAGCGCAAAAAAAATTATATATATATATATATATCAAAAGTGTAATACAGATAACCCTAGTGCTAGTGCTGATACTATCAAGCACGATTACCATAATACGTTTTCGTTGTTATTTCCATTAAGTTTCTTATGTGAAGGTTTAATACCTGAACATGTCAATTAAGGAAATATACGCTAATTCAATGTACAGATTCGTTCATTGCCATTTCTTACTTTCTACATATACAAAGGCTCTTACAAAATAGCTTATAATATATAGTAGCACACTCTACTCTAGTATTTGTGATTAAAGTACTCAAAT
>JAPCYP010000295.1:0-102338 GCA_035048595.1 Echinosophora koreensis | reverse complement strand
ATCTGTGATGAAGTCAAAGGGTCTAAAACAAGACATGATCAGCAAGATTTTGATAAATTATGCACACAATTCTCTTCAAGGGATTTCTTTTAGGGACCCTCAAGTGATCAAAGGAAGTTCACTTGACTTAGAATTGTAGAAGAAACAAAGGGTTATTTTTGAAACCATAGTTTGCTTACTCCCAACTCAATCAAAGAAAAGCATTGTTCCAATGGCATTTCTCTCATGTTTGTTGAAAGCTGCAATAGCAGCATCAGCATCAACTCCTTGCAAGTCTGCTTTGGAGAGGAGAATTGGTCTACAACTTGACCAGGCAATTCTTGAAGACATTCTTATTCCAACAAATTCACCTCAAAATAGTCATAGCACAATGTATGACACAGACTCAATCTTAAGGATTTTTTCTATTTTTCTGAACTTGGATGAGGATTATGATGATGAAGATAGTCACTTTAGAGATGAAAGCCATTTATGACTTTGACAGCCATGGATCACCAAAACAAGGCTCAATTCTAAAGGTATCCAAATTATTAGACAATTATCTTGCTGAAGTAGCACTCGACTCAAACTTGTTGCCATCAAAATTCATAGCACTTGCAGAACTACTTCCAGATCATGCACGTATTCTAAGTGATGGACTCTATAGAGCTGTTGATATCTTCCTTAAGGTGAGAATTATTTCTGTAGTTATTTCTTCTTCCATTGCAATTCCTAATCTCTTCTAAAGTATACTATTTTTGTTGGTTCTAGTTAACAATCTGCTAATATGTATTAAAAACTAGCTATCCTAAAACCTTAAGCAGTTAAGTAAAGACTTATAAATGATATTTTATATCTAAATACCCCATACATATGCAAGAGTCTTTTGAGCTTCAAGTGTGGAAAATCCTGCCTACCCTATCTTATGTTGAATTTAACTTGGGGCCAAGATTGAGCGATCACTTAGTCATAAAGGATCTGATACCATATCAAGATCCAACTACCACAAAAGCTTAATTTGTTAAATAAAGGATCAAGAATGATTTTTATATCGGATCATGATCCTCTCCTGCCGTAGAACAACAGGAGAGTCATGTTTAACGAATCTCAACCTTATATCTATGTTAAACCTTATCTACATCATCCTAGAGTAAATTTATTTAATATGAATATGAATGTAGGATTCAAATTTAATCCCATTTTTCCATGATAGGAGAGGATCCTAATCCTTTTATATCTAACGGTTTACGTATTATGTATAGGTTCATCCAAATATAAAGGACTCAGCGATACCGTCTATGCAAGACCATTGATTGTCAGAAACTATCTCAAGAAGCATGCAGCCATGCAGCACAAAATGAAAGGCTACCAGTGCAGATGGCAGTTCAGGTTCTTTACTTCGAGCAAATAAGGCTTCGCAATGCCATGAATGGAGGGCACAACCAATTCTTCTTTGGTGGGCTTCATGGTCATTTCCCTCAACGCTCAGGAAGTGGTGCAGGAAGTGGAGCTATTTCACCTCGAGATAACTATGCATCAGTGAGAAGAGAGAACCGTGAGCTCAAGCTTGAAGTTGCAAGAATGAGAATGAGGCTCACTAATTTGGAGAAAGATCATGTTTCTATGAAGCAGGAGCTTGTTAAGTCCCACCCTAGTGCCAACAAGCTTTTTAAATCATTCACCAAGAAACTAAGCAAGCTTAATGCTTTATTTAGAACAGACACAGTTAAGCCAATTGGTGGTATAGCTAGTTCAGAAAGTCGGTTCCCTTTTCCTAAGCGAAGGCGTCACTCACTTTCATGATTAAAGGGGCGTTTGGAAGAGCTTACAAAGATATATACATACTTAAGCACGTGTTTTGAAAGAGTAGCATATGAAAATAGCTTATGACCCTCATCTAAACTCTTTTTAGCTTGTTCAATTAGCTTGTGAGAGAAGCTTATGAAATAAGCTAAAAATAACTATTAAGGTTAAAAGCTTTCATGTGGCAAGTGCTTAATTTTAGTTGTTTACTAAAATCCATCCTAAATCAAAATGTGTAATATATGCCACAATGTATAGTATATAGGCATAATGCATGGCTTGGTTGTGTCAAATTTCCAGTCTATAGATTTTGTGCTTATGCTTCTCAGTTACTTTTACTGTGATTCAATATTGGTATCATTATTATGTTGCATTATTTGAGAGTAGGATGGTCAATTAAACTAGTATCATGTTCTGAATCACAACTTTAATGACATCAGCCCCAGATCAGTTTTTCTGAGGCATCCAAATTCACCTATGGTTTCGGTTGCAAATTTGGTACCTAAAAGAATTTGTTGTCACTGGTAAGGCTAGATATTAGATAACACATAACACAAGCTTGATGGCATCCTAGCAATACCATATAGTTTTTAGAGAAAGGCATTACTGTGAGAAGTTTCATAATTGCCAACTTTTTTATTTGAAGATATACGTCCTGACTTGCATGGTCAAGCTCATATAAGTATCTCGAACGTTGGCAGAGGTTGACTTTTATAAACATGGTGTGGGGTTTCGTGAAGAGACGTAATTGTTGCATAAAGAGACATAACATTTCAATTTTTTTTAATAAGCCAAAAAATATATTGATTAAAGGGTATAAGGGGTACCCCAACCCGTATACAAAGGAACATGGAATAAGTAGAAGGACAAATGTAACTATAACCCAGCATTTGTATTACATAGTCCTATCCAAACCACCATTTGAGAAAGAAATAAGTAGTACGTTCAGGAAAACAAGCCAAGAAGGAAGTACAGCTCCCTATATTGTAACAACACTTGACTACCAAAACGCCCACTTAATTGTCAAAATTCAGCAAAAGGAGAACACTCTATGAGAATAAAATTCACTTCTGCCGCCTGAAAAAGTCTTCCAACACATGAAACCCAAATAGGATCCAAACGAACAGGCTATGATCTAAAGCAACTCCACCACAACTATAAAAACCATATGACCTTGAAGCACATGCTGCCATACAATAATATTCGATCCTGCCAAACACCAACTGAGTCAAAAAAAACAAAGCTAGTGAAGTTCACAGACAAACACAAGAAGGGGGGTTGAATTGTGTTTGTTAATATTTTTCGAAAACAACCTTTTCAAGAACAGTTTTCTCACACAAAGATAAAGAGGCAGAAGCAAACACACAAAAAAAAACTTTTGAAGGAATAATTAATTCAAGTTCAAATCCCACAGTTAGTATAAACACATAAAACTAAAGAGATAAGGGATTAGAAGATTCATGCAAGTTGTTTTATCCTGGTTCACTCTCTTCCAACCAAGAGCTACGTCCAGTCCCTTCTACTTGAAGGTTTTTCTCCATATTCTCCAAATAGATTACAGCAAGTATTCAACACCTCTCCAGGCTCACAAGTATTCTTTCTTACCAAGCCTCTTCAGGCTCTACTCTAACAAAGAGATTTGGTTTCTTTGATCTTCTAACTCACTATGTGTGAGGATATGAAAGTTTAAGATCAGATGAATATTATAACAATATTCAAGCTAGGATATTACAGACTTTTGCTTTCTGAAAGAATAAAAGAATGTTTGCTCACAAGAGATTTCTTGAGATTTCTGTATATGTGCAAAAGTCCTTTCTTCAAAGTCTTGGTCTTCTATTTATAGAGACCTTGCTCTTCTATTCAAATTCTTCAATGGTTGTATTTGAATTTTCCCGTTTAGGGATAGAATCAACAATGTAATATCCGTTGTGACTCATCTTGCTCGTGGCCATTGTACTATATGACAACATTCTTGCATGAAATGGGCACACCTCTGAGCAAATGCTTGAAAAACTGTCTTGCCTTCCTTGTACAAATTCCAGCTATTCCAGTAAAAGGTGACAGGGTACAAGTCGTTTTGCATTGTACTATTTTGCTTTTTGCAATCGTCATATGTACTATGTCTCTCTCATAGAAACAGACAATAAAACCGTTAATAACAAATAAGAAGGACCATCATATAATTGAAATAAATATCAATCATTTGAAATAAATATTTCTATATGGTCGAGATATAATTCTGATTATATCAAGCATTCATTGTAAGTGAAGAACACGTCTACTTAAAAAGTGCGTCTATACGCTCATAGCTAAAAATCAATTTAGCTCGTCCATGACGTGGCAAATTTTGCTCGTCCATAATCAAGTCTTTGGACTTGTATATATCGGTGAATAGCTTAGATTTGCGTCTGCTGACGTGGCACATACGCTCGTCTACTTACATGAGTAAAGAGCTCGTCCACACGCACTGTTCTATAGCTCGTCTATTCAGATTAGAGTAGAGCTCGTCTATTGGTACTGTTCAATTCTGTCTACTAGAGCATATTCTTATAATTAAAATATACCATATAATTTGAAAGGCTCGTCTACCCGGTTGGACGCGGATATAGACTTTTAAGAGTTTCCTTATCATATTGAATTTCGAATACCCTAAGACTTAGATAAGCTTTTAGATCTTAACTGACACTTTGCCATACAAATTTAATCCTTTGTTAACATCAAAACTTAGAGATTATTTAATCCAAATTACTTTGGTTCCAACAATCTCCCCCTTTTTGATGATGACAAAAACTAATTAAATTTGAGTGTGCAAAGTCCAAGAGAGCTTACAAAGCTCCCCCTAAGACAAAGCATTCAAACTTAACAGGAATATAAAAAGGAATAAGATATGAACAACAGATAAGTATATAACACATATTACTTATCATATCAGCAAAACTACTTATCAGACTAAGCATCAGAGCATATAAAATAATAACTGTGCAGACAAAAAGTGTATTTTCAAAAACTGACTTTCATATAATAAAATTTAATTCTCTCCATTCTCCCCCTTTTTTGTCATCAGACAAAAAGGTAGGAAAGTGGACCATCATTGTCAGTAAGAATACAAAAACAAAATAAAGGCCTAAGAAGATGGAGGAGGTGGAGGAGGTGGGTTTGGATTTGGATTTTGTGGAGGGGGAACTTGGTTGGCAGGTTCTGGCTTTGTTGAAAACTGAGCATATGCTCATCATCTGATTCATCATACATTGTAGGAGCCAGAGCTTCTGCAACTTGTTCTCTGACCTGCTCTTTCACTTCAATCTTGACTCTTTCCTCTACTATTCTGCCAATGATTTCTTCAAAATTTGGAGGCAGTGATAGTGGTGGTCTTGAGCTTTCAGCACTCTCTTGAGCCTGAGCTTGACTTGGCATAGTGTCAAGAGCTCTTGAAGTCTGGGGTTTTCTGGATGAATGACAGTATAGCCAATGGTTGAGATGAAGATTTCCCAGAAGTGCTTGGTCTGGAGTCAGATTCAGCAACTTCCTCATTAGCAGTCACTGGTGCAACAGTGTCAATCTCCATGCCAGAGTCTTCAACTATGATATCTTCTCAGTGTGCTCAGAAGGTGGTGAAGGTGGAGGAGAGTCTGTGATTTGCAGTATTGGTGGTGGCAGTTCTTTAGCCCAGTGGACTTCATCTTCTACATATTGGACTGATGTAGGAACACCTAGAATGTCCTTGTAGATGAAGTGTCTGAGATAGACAGTCCACATTTGCCTCTCACCTTGGAATGAACTTCTTTTGCTCAGAGGATAGGCCAGAGGTAGATGCTTCTGTGTGCATTTCACAATATGCTTTCTCCATATATCAACAGCTACATCTTCTCTAACATCCTCAACAGGTTGTGCTAGCCAGTAGTCAATGATGTTTTGATCTGTGTTCCTAACATCATCTGGCTTGATCATGCAGGACTCTGGGAAGGGCATTTTTCCAGTGAACCTTTCCTTCTTCCTATCCTTGTCCTTGTTGAGATCAATCATGGGTAGTCTTGGACAATCATTCTGGCTGGACTCCAATCTTGGTTTTATAAGAATCTCTTAACCAAGTTATGGGTACAAAATTGGCAGCCCGCACAACCCTATAGAGCTCAAATTCAGTCTTCAGCATTGCATACATGAGATAATCTTTTATGTCCGCTGCCTTGCCATATTCATTGGATGGACAAAAGTCTTCCACTTTGTATTTTTGTCCATGATGAAGGGAACATGTCTAAAGGATCTAGACCTCTTGTATAGACATTTTGCAGGTCTTTCTTAGCAGGATCCTTAGACCAGTCAGTGATTATATGTCTCTCTACACCATCAGTAAAGGGTTTAAAAGGAGGGTATCTGACAAGGTTTGGGTAGATTTTTCTTGGAGGGAATTTCTTTTGTGGTAGGTGAGTGATTAATGGTCCAAGTTTGTTAAACATTTTGGATGGAGGGGTGCCTTTGGGAATGTCAGGATGGGGTCTGTACCAAGGTTGTACAATGGTAGCAGGTTCATACTCATATTCAGGCAATGGATACCAGGGTTGGTTGAAATGGTTGTGGTTCATGAGTATGATAAAGAATCCTCCAGTCCCTCTTAACTTTGGCCAGTGATTCAGACTGCATTATAAAGTTCAGAAAGAGTGTAAGGGAATGGAATTCTTTTCATTTTTGGGAAAGGGGCACCAAGGACAATACCATCATCTGGTTGGTGAAACCAGGGATCATCCTCAGAGATCAAAGGTGGAAATTGTGGTTGTTGTGGTGGTGAGGCTATTTGTGGTTGGTGGTGAGGGTGGTGAGGGGATATATACATTATCAATGTTGATTGGTTGATTTACAGACACTAATGGTGCAGAGACACAATCCATTCTATCCTCTAAGCTTGAAACTAAGCATCTACTGCTAACTGAACAGGATCATTAGCAGGGATAGTTACCTCAGTAGCCATGCAGACTTGGCTCTTCTCTGAGGTTGCTGTCTTCTAGTAGGAACAGCAGCACTGATAGCCTTTTGCTTCTTGAGGATAGCACTGATAGGAACTCTGTCCTCATCATCTTCATCATCATCCTCATTGTGAGAAAGGATCAAGCTCTTGTCCTTTTCTGAGCTTTGCAGGTTGAGGGACCTCTGCAGTGGGTTCCCTGATGACAATGCCAGATGCAGGCCTTTTAGGAGCTCTTGTCCTAACAGCTACAGTTTTCTTCTATAAGTCCTCTTCATTCCTAGGACTTCAGCATTGTTTTGCTCAACCTTTCCTCTTTAACCTTGAGCAATTCTTCCTGCTTAGCTAGGGCAATAGCTGTGTAGGTGCTCAGATTCATATTAGCAATGTTCATCTTGCCAAAATTGCAGTGCACATGCACTTTTGTGTCAGAATCCTTTCTTGCTCCTCAATTGGCTTGGAAGAGATAAGATCATCCAGCTTCTGAGACTTGAAAAGTTTTGATAGCAAGTGGCAGTAAGGATTCCTGACATCTTCTTCCTTGTAGCTACTGCATCTCTGAATCTTCCATACAAATTCTTGGAAGGTTGATTTTAGTCTCTGTGATCAAATGACAAAGACAGAATTTGTGTAGGGCAGAAATATTGTCCTTTGACCCAGCTTTATGCAGAACCACCTTATTTAGCATTTGATGAAGAATACGAACCTCATCCTTCATCTCTACAGATTTCCATGAGTGATTTCGTACAGCATCTTGTCTCATCAACAAGCGGCTATACCTCAGAACCACCAAGGTCCTTTTCCCACGATCAGTAATAACTTCTTCTTGAGGGCAGTTGATGCTTCAGCTATGGTCTTCTCAAGACCACAATTCTTCCCAACTACTGTTGCAGAAATATCAGTGTTTGACACCAGAGGGTTCCTCCAAAAGGCCCTTATGTGGTCTGGATAAATGGGGACCCTTTCAACAAAAATGCCATCCCAGCCAGCGGCAGTAACAAACTTGCTAACATCTAGGTTGTAATCTTTCAGAATCCCAAAGTCGAAATGATGTTCAATAGCAAGATTCAGTTTTTCAACATCGAAAGTTTCAGTTGAGGAGGCCATGGTTGAAGAAAGAAGGTTAGGGTTTGTAAGTCAGAAAACAGAGAGTTTGAAGAAAGTTTGAAGACGAAGGTTAACGTAAAGTTTCCTCAGAGGGAAGGGTTTTAGTTTTAAAGGCTTTGAATTCCAAAGGGTTTTCTTTTGGAAATAAATTAAAAAAATACTGACTCAGCAGAGAGAGAATATAAAAGATTTGTCTTTAAGACAAAATAAATGCAGTTAATAAATAATGTGAGAGTGGACGGGTTCAAGCAACAAAACAGTATGGACGCGACATGCAGTGGACGCGGTTCAAAAACAATGGACGCGGTATGCACTGGACGGGCATTTAAAATCATGTAATAGGCTTGTAAGACATACATCAAAGACAGAATTTCTCAAGTATGAATAACACAATTAATCCACAACAACATGTTAAGATGTTTTCTAATAAAAATAAATCTGTCCTCAGCAAGAGGTTTAGTAAAGATATCTGCCATTGATGGTCAGTATCTACAAATTGAATATCAAAAACACCTTTCTGCACATAATCTCTTATGAAATAATGTTTGATCTCTATGTGCTTAGCCCTAGAATGCAGTATTGGATTCTTAGACAGATTAATTGCAGCAGTATTATCACACATAAGTGGAATACTACTTACAAACACATTGTAGTCCTCCAATTGGTGTTTGATCCATAGAAGTTGTGAGCAGCAACTTGCAGCTGAAATATACTCAGCTTCAGCAGTTGATAATGCAATGGTACTTTGTCTTTTGCTTGACCATGAGACAATATTAGCTCCAATGAAGTGACATCCTCCACTGGTACTCTTTCTTTCAATTCTGTCTCCAGCATAGTCATCACAAAAGCCAACTAATCTGTAATCTTCATTTCTCTTAAAGCACAAACCCAGATTAGTAGTACCTTTTAAATATCTAAAATTCTTTTAACTGCTGATAAGTGAGATTCTCTAGGATCAGATTGAAATCGAGCACATAAGCAAACACTGAACATAATATCAGGTCTGGACGCAGTAAGATATAGAAAGATCCTATCATACCTCTATATACCTTCTGATCTACCTTTTTCTCTTATCATCTTTGTTCAGTATGGACGTGGGATGCATAGGAGTGTTCATAGGTTTGCAGTCATCCATCTTAAACTTTTTGAGTAACTCCTTTGTATACTTAGTTTGATGGATGTACACCTCGTCCATAGATTATTTGACTTGAAGTCCAAGGAAGAATTTGAGTTCTCCCATCATGCTCATTTCAAACTCTTTCTGCATTAACTTTGAAAATTCTTTACACAAAGATTCATTAGTAGTACTAAATTATAATATCATCTACATAAATCTGTACTACTATGAAGTTGGATTTAATTGACTTTCTAAACAAGGGTTGTATCAACTTTTTCCTCTGTTAAAGCCATATCCATCAAAAAAGAACTTAGCCTATCATACCAAGCTCTTGGGGCTTGTTTTAGGCCGTATAAAGCTTTCTTAAGCTTGTATACATGTTCAGGGTTGGTTTCACTCTCAAAACCCGGAGGTTGCATACCATAAACTTCTTCATTGATAAAACCATTTAGAAAAGCACTTTTTACATCCATTTGAAAAAGCATAATATTATGATGTGCAGCAAATGAAAGTAAAATTCTGATTGCTTCCAATCTAGCAACAGGTGCAAAGGTTTCAGTATAATCTATACCTTCTTCTTGAGAGTAACCTTGTGCAACTAATCTGCTTTATTTCGTATAACCTTACCATTCTCATCAAGCTTGTTTCTGTAAACCCACTTTGTTCCTATAACAGATTATCCTTAGGTAGGGTTACCAGAGTCCAGACATCACTCCTTTCAAACTGGTTTAGTTCTTCTTGCATTGCTAAGATCCAACCATTGTCCAGCAGAGCCTCGTCCACTGTCTTTGGTTCCAATTCAGAGACTAATGCAGAATCTTCTTGCTCTCTGAAGGTTGATCTGGTTCTTAGCTTATCACTTGGATTTCCAATAATTTGTTCCGGTGGATGATAATTCTGGAAATGCCAAGTTCTCTGAACATTGTCTTGTTGAGAGGTGGATGTTTCTAGTTGATGAGAAATGTCTTCAACTTGATCATCAGCTTTAACTTCTGTTGACTCTCCTAAGATGTTTAAGTCAAGATCTGTAAAACTTTCATCTAGCTCTGATAATTTCTTATCAGGCTGTTTGTCATCAAATCTAACATGTATAGACTCTTCTACTATTAAAGTTCTTGAGTTATACACTCTAAATCCTTTTGAGTTTTCAAGAAAATCCTAGTAGAATTCCATTATCTACTTTTGCATCAAACTTACCAAGTTGATCTTTAGTGTTAAGAATATAACATTACACCCGAAAGGATGAAAATAAGATATGTTGGGTTTTCTACCTTTCCACAATTCATAGGGAGTCTTATTCAGAATAGGTCTAATTGTATATTCTGTTCTGAATGTAGCAGGCAGTGTTCACAGCTTCAGCCCAGAAGTGCTTAGGGACAGAATTGTCATTGAGCATAGTCGTAGCCATCTCTTGAAGAGATCTGTTCTTTCTCTCTACCACACCATTTTGCTGTGGTGTTCTTGGTATTGAGAAGTTGTGTTGAATACCACTTTCTTCACAAAACTCATTGAATAGCTCATTGAAAAATTCTCCCCCATGAACACTTCTAATTGAAGCTATACACATGCCTTTTTCATTCTGTACACGTTTACAGAATACAGAGAAGACCTTGAAGGACTATCCTTGTGAGCAAGGAACATAACCCATGTCCATCTAGTATAGTCATCTACAATGACTAGACCATATTTCTTACCACTGATAGAAGCAGTCCTTGTTGGACCAAAAAGATCAAGGTGTAGCAGTTCTAGTGGTCTCTTGGTACTAACAATATTCTTAGATTCAAAAGAACCTTGACTGTTTTCCCTTCTGACATGCATCACAGAGAGCATCAGATTTGAACTTAAGGTTTGGTAATCATCTCACGAGGTTATGCTTATTTAGCTTTGAGATTAATCTCAAGCTTGCATGACCTAGCCTTTTATGCCAAATCCATCGCTCATCTTCAATGGACCACTAAACATGAGACACTCTGATTTGAGAGGTCCTCCAAGTCAATTTTGTACAAATTGTTTTGCCTCTTAGCAGTGAATAAGATTGATCCATCATTCTTCTTGACATAACACATGTTCTTATTAAAAGAGACATCATATCCACTGTCACATAATTGACTTATGCTCAGTAGATTATGTTTTAAACCATTTACTAAAAGAACATTATCAATGGAGGGAAAATGATGTTTACCAATTTTACCTATACCAGTGATCTTTCCTTTCTGGTTTCCTCCAAATGTCAACCCAGCCACCATCCTTATGTCTAAGGTCTTGGAACATATACTTTTCTCCCGTCATGTGACGTGAGCATCCACTGTCCAAGTACCAGGACGTTTGTTTCTTTCCTGTTGTTAAGCAAATCTTCAACAGGTATTATCTTGTCCTTAGGTACCCAAACTGACTTGGGTCCTTTCAGGTTAGTTTTCTTTGGACGAGAATATTTAGTATTTCTATTATGTATGCATCTATATGTAGAATGCCCATTTTTTCCACACACTTTACAAAAGGTGTTGGACGGGCCTGATTTGGCTTTAGTATACCTAGCTGGAGCTTTTGAAGCTCTTTGCTGCATAGGTGGTTTTGACTTAATGTAAGATGCCTCATGCTTCTTATTGTCATAACTAATGCCAGATTTATCAAATGGTGACCTAGAATACCTTAGGATAAGACTAAGCTTATCTGAGCCTCCTACAAATTTTGATAGAGTGTCTGTCAAGTATGTTACATCTTGTTTCAGTTTTGTAACTTCACAAGAATTGTCAGGCTCACATTCAGATTTGTCAGTTAGACTGACATTCTCTTATTTCAGCTTATCATTTTCTTGAACTAAACTTTGTTTTTCAATGCAGACTCTATCATATTCTTTGGTTAGTTTTGCAAACTTCTTTTTAAGACTTTTGTATTCATTAGATACTATGGATAAGTCATGCAGTAATTCATCAAAGGCATTTTTGAGAGTAGAAGGTTCAGAATCTGTTACCTCATCATCATCAGTGTACTCATTTTCTGGTGATGTGTCAGCCATGAGGCAAATTTTTTGCCTCTTCCTCTGCTTCCTCTTCCTCATCTGATGAGGATAAGTCCAAGTCCTCATGTAGCCATTAAGCCCTTCTTTTTCTTGAAGAACTTCTTCTTCTTTTAAGTCAGGACAGTCAGCTTTGAAATGGCCTGGCTTTTTGCATTCAAAGCATAGAGATGGACCTTTTTCTTTGGAGTCTGATTTCTGCTTAGAAAATTTCTTGTTGAATGACTTTCTCTTGAAGTTACCTTTCTTTCTCCACATATGTTGTATCTTTCTGGAGATAAAAGATAATTCATCTTCATCTGATCCTCATCACTGTCTGAAGGTTCAGCATCATCTGAAGACTCAGCAGCTTTAAGGACTTTTGAAGAGCTGGCTTTCTTTGCCTTTAAGGCAATGGACTTTCCCTTTCTGGAATTGTCTTCTTCATTTAGTTCAAGCTCATGAACCTTCAATGACCCTAGAAGCTCTTCTAGAGAGAGAGTATTCAGATTCTTAGCTTCTTGAATGGCAGTGACCTTTGGTCTCCACTGCTTGGAGAGACTTCTCAGAATTTTTCTGATATGATCTCTATTCTCATATATTTTTCCAAGAGATCTGAGACTGTTAGTTATTGTTTGAAATCTTCCAAACATCTGATCTATAGTCTCATGATCAGTCATTTTAAAAAGCTCATACTGGTGAACCAGCATGCTTATTTTGACTCCTTCACTTGTGAGGAACCTTCATGAGCAAGAGCCAGTGTATCCCAGATTTCCTTAGCTGTGTTGCAGCTATGAACCTTATCATGTTCTGATCTGGTGATAGCACACATCAAGTAATGTTTGGCCTTGAGATTTAGTTAATGTTTAGCTTTTGATTTACACTCCATTCTACTCTAGCCAAGACTGCTCCATTTTCACCTCTTGGCTCAGAATAGCCATTCTCAATCAGTTTCCAGATGTCTAAGTTCTGTGCATCCAAGAAGGCCATCATTCTCTTCTTCCAATAATCATAATCAGTTCTATCAAAGAGTGGAGGTCTGTTGATAGCTTGTCCTTCTGCATCCATGGTTGTAGGATCGTACTTCCTCAGCACTTGTTAGATGCTCAACCCTTTCGAGACTGAGCCCTGATACCAACTGTGTAAGACTAAGCCCACATTGATGTTTTGATGTATGACAAACAAAGTGTGTTTTACTTAATCTATTTGATACTGATAATATACTTATAGTGTGTTAAGTATTATGCAAGATCTCTCATGAAAAAGGAAAGTCAAGGCTCAAGGGATGCAAGGACAAAGGACACAAAGCAATTGACAAGGAATAAAGCAACAAGCAATGAAGATTTCATTATTTAGATGCTATTAAAAAAAAATAGCACACTTGATTCCTTAGGTGAAGCACTTGGAATTTAAGAAGAAACTAATTTTTACAAAGGATAAACAAAATAGTTTTTCAAATGAAAGGTTTTTTCAAAAAGGGTTAATTGGATTAAGAAATTAAGTGTATTGTACATATGTGTTGTACACATGTGTATATAAATCTAAATTTCAAGTTTAGAAAGAACCTTTCTGTACACAGGCTTCATACACATGTGTATGAAACGTTAAGTTTGAAAAACAAAATGAAATTTGTCTATACACATGTGTTGTACACCTGTGTATCCAAAAGTATGCTCTCGGGTTTTAAGTTGAAAGGCTGTACACATGTGTTGTACACCTGTGTACACAAGTCTGAGCTCTCGGGTTTAATATTGAAAACATGTACACATGTGTTGTACACATGTGTATTCGAATACAGCTTTCGGGTCTGGAACTAAAATTTGTACACATGCGTTGTACACATGTGTATCAGTGTATTGTTTTGAAAAATATGAAAGATACACAGATGTACAGAAATGATACAACTGTGTATAGAACAATTCAATTATTGCATCAATCGATGTATACATCCTGTGTATTGAAGTTTTGGAATAATCTGGGTTGGTGTTCTAACATACACCTGTGCGCAAAGTATACACATGTGTATTAATGCACAGCGAAAGAGTTACACATGTGTACAAAAGAATGCAATCTGTGTATGCGTTTGAAAAAGCTGAAGACTTGGTTTAATACACAGATGTACAAAGAATGCAATCTGTGTACGAGCTTTGAAAATGTCTGAAAAACACGAGTACACAGATGTAGTACACAGATTGATCTGTTACAACTTTGCAAAACTGATTTTTAATCACTTGTAACAACTTTTGTGATAAGACCCATGAACCTAAATCTTCAAATACCTATAAAAGGACTTCATAACAACACTTTTCAACATCTAATACATTCTGAAAAGAGAAATTCGAAATATTCATTAGTGCTTCATCTTTGAGAGAAAAGTGTGATATTTCTAAGAGCTTCAATTTGTATAATCAGACTATTAAAGTCTTTCTTCTACTCAATTCTTTCTGCGAATTAGTGTGGTTAAGAGAGGGTATCTCTTAGGATTGATCAAGGATAGAAGGGATCCTTGGGTAACAAAAGCAAGTGTGCTTTTGGGTATGTTCTTGAAGCAAGGAGGTTATCCTTGTGATTGCTGTAATTGGATATTGTAATTTCTGATTATAGTGGAGAAAACCACAAAGGTGTGGGATTGGATGTAGGCGTACCAAAGGAGGTAGCTAAACCAGGATAAATCCGTTTGCGTGTTTCTCTCATCTCTTAACTCCATATACTTGTTATATGCATGTGTGTGAATGAAAGTGTATTGTAATTGATTTTAACTTGAATCTTTAATCTGAATCTTCTTGTTAAGATTGTTGTTTCTTTCTTGTAATAGTTCTTAACATCATTACATGTTTAACAATCTGAATCTTGAGAATTAAAATTGAGTGAAAACCAATTTTCTTTAAGAAAACTCTGTTTTGTCTTAAATTGCTAAAAAAATTTCAATCTCTCAATTCACCCCCCCCCCCCCCCTCTTGAGATTGTAGCCATTACCAACAAGTGGCATCAGGGCTAAAACTCTTGTTATAAAGCTTAATAGCTTCAAGAGATGGCTACAAATGAAATCCTGGGTGATGGCGCTTCCCTCTCTAGACCTCCTGCCTTTAATGGCAGCCAATACATGTATTGGAAAGAGAGAATGCTTATCTTTCTTGAGGCTGCTGGTTTAGATGTTTTAGATGCGGTTGAAAATGGTCCTTATGTTCCATTTACTCTTGATGCTAAGGGAATTAAACAAAATAAACTAAAAGATGAGTGGAATGATGATGATAAGAGAAGAGTTGGTTATAATGCTAAAGCAAAGAATATTATAACAGCTGCTTTGAATTATGATGAGTTTTTCAGGGTCTCCAATTGTAAATCAGCAAAGCAAATGTGGGACACTCTCCAACTCACTCATGAAGGAACCAATGATGTAAAGAGAGCAAGGATGAATGCACTAGTTCATTAGTATGAACTCTTTCACATGAAAAATGGCGAGGAAATAGATGAGCTGCAAAAGAGGTTTACACACATTGTGAACCAGCTTGAAGGACTTGGACACACAATCTCGGATGAGAAACAAATCAACAAAATCATGAGATGTTTGAGTCGTGAGTGGCAGCCAAAAATCACTGCAATTGTTGAAGCAAAAGATCTAGAAACAATGCAGATTGCAACTCTGTTTGGCAAATTGAAAGAACATGAATTGGAACTCAACAGATTGAAAAGCCATGAAGACAAAGAGAAAAAGAAGAAAGGTCTTTCACTCAAGGCTCATGTCTCCAAAGAACCGGTAGAAAGTGATGAAGATGAAAACCTTGATGAAAATGAAGAATCCGAAGAAGAAGACATGGGATTGCTTGTGAGGAAATTTAGGAGATTCATCAAAAGAATAGAAACAAGAAGCAATTCAGTTTTCCTACCAAGAAGAACACAAACAAAGGTGAAAGCTCTTCCTCTTCAATCAAATACTTTGAATGTGGAAAGATTGGACACTACAAGAATGAATGTCCAAAGCTACAAAGGAAAGAAAAGTGCTGAAAAGAATGAAACAAAGAAAAGAGAGGAAGAAAGCCTAGAAGAGCATACATAGCTTGGGAAGAGAATGATATGGACTCCACTAGTGAATCTGAAAATGAAGAAGCCAACCTATGTCTTATGACAAGTCATCAAAGTGATTGTGAAACCGAGGTATGTTTGAAGGCCAAAAACTCAAGTTGGTACTTAGATAGTGGCTGCTTCCAAACACATGACCGGAGACATCACAAAATTCACCTCTTTCACTCCTAAAGAAGGTGGAAATGTCACATATGGTGACAACAACAAAGGAAGAATTCTTGGTGTTGGCACAATAGGAAAAAGTCCAACAACTAAGATTGAAGATGTTCTCTATGTGGAAGGGCTCAAACACAACCTGTTAAGTATAACCCAACTATGTGACAGAGGCTTCGAGGTAAACTTTAACTCAAACTTGTGTTATGATAGAATCCATTCATGATGATAGCATAAAACTGATTGGAAATAGGATAAATAATATCTATATGCTTGACTTAGACAATTTACCTTCCAATGAGGCATGTTGCTTGATTTCCAAAGAAAATGAAAATTGGATATGGCATAGGAGAATAGCTCACATTCATATGGATCACTTGAACAAATTGATTTCCAAAGATCTTGTAATTGGTTTACCAAATAAGAAGTTTGTAAAAGATGGTTTATGTGATGCATGCCAAAAGGGTAAACAAGTGAAAACCTCTTTAAGGCTAAAAACAATTGTTTCAACAAGTAGACCTTTACAATTGTTGCACATGGACCTTTTTGGACCCTCTAGGACAAAAAGCTTTGGTGGAAATCTTTATGCTCTAGTAATTGTTGATGATTTCTCTAGATTCACTTGGACTTATTTTTTAGCACATAAGAATGAAGCATTTAGAGCTTTTAAGAAAAATGGCTAAGTTTGTACAAAATGAAAAAGACATGAAAATTGTGTCAATTAGGAGTGATCATGGGAGGAGAATTCCAAAATGAGGAGTTTGATAATTTTTGTGAAGAACATGGCATACAACACAATTTTTCTGCACCTAGAACTCCACAACAAAATGGAGTAGTTGAGAGAAAAAATAGGTCACTGAGGGAAATTGCTAGAACCATGTTAAATGACTTCAATATACCAAGTATTTTTGGGCTGATGGTGTAAGTACAGCATGTTATGTATTAAACAGAGTACTAATAAGACCAATTTTGAAGAAAACTCCATATGAACTATATAAGGGAAGAAAACCTAACATAGCTCATTTTCATGTCTTTGGATGCAAGTGTTTTGTACTAAATAATGGCAAGGATAATCTTGGGAAATTTGATTCAAAAGCTGATGAGGCTATTTTCCTAGGTTATTCATAAACTAGTAAAGCATATAGAATGTTTAATAAACGTACTTTATCAATGGAAGAATCTGTTCACTTTACATTTGATGAGTCTAACCCCAAAAGGTTGGGAAAGGGACATGTTTGATGATGCAGAAATTCTTGAAGATGAAGCCAAAGTTGATGAAGAAAAAGACAGTAATGAGGACAAGGAACATAAAGGGAACAACATGGAACCTCAAGCTGAAATCCAGCAAGACAATCTTCCTAAGGAGTGGCAAATCTCAAAGAGTCATCCTCTTGACAATGTCATTGGTGAGATCACAAAAGGGGTAACCACTAGAAACTCCTTAAGGAATATTTGCAATAACATGGCATTTATATCTCAAATAGAACCAAAATGTGTTGATGATGCTATTAATGATGAACATTGGATGATTGCAATGCAAGAGGAACTAAATCAATTTAAAAGGAATGAAGTTTGGGATTTAGTTCCAAAACCTAAAAGCAACCAAATAATTGGAACCAAATGGGTGTTTAGAAACAAAATGGATGAGAATGGCATAATAGTAAGAAACAAGGCTAGACTAGTGGCTAAGGGATATAATCAAGAAGAAGGAATAGATTATGATGAAACATATGCTCCCGTAGCTAGATTAGAAGCCATAAGAATGCTGTTAGCCTTTGCATGTATAATGAACTTCAAACTGTACCAAATGGATGTGAAAAGTGCCTTTTTAAATGGATTAATACAAGAGGAAGTGTATGTAAGCCAACCCCATGGCTTTGTTGATAGTGAGTTCCCAAATCATGTCTATAAACTCACTGAAGCCCTCTATGGACTCAAGCAAGCTCCAAGGGCTTGGTATGAGAGATTAAGCAATTTTCTCCTAGAGAAAGGCTTTACTAGAGGCAAAGTTGATACCACACTTTTTACTAAAGAAAAGCATATAACATCTTACTTGTTCAAATATATGTGGATGACATAATTTTTGGTGCTACTAATGAGTCTCTATGCAAGGATTTTGGTAAACTAATGCAAAGTGAATTTGAGATGTCCATGATGGGAGAGCTCACTTTCTTTCTTGGACTCCAAATCAAACAATGCCATGATGGAACTTTTGTAAGCCAAGCAAAGTATTGCAAGGAGTTGCTAAAGAAGTTTGGCATGGAAAGTGCAAAGGAGATGGCAACACCTATGAGTCCAGCTTGCTACTTGGACAAAGATGAACATGGTAAATCTATAGATGTATCCAAGTATAGAGGTATTATCGGATCCTTACTTTATCTCACTGCTAGTAGGCCAGATATCATGTTTAGTGTATGTATGTGTGCAAGGTATCAAGCCAATCCCAAAGAATCACATCTTACTGCTGTTAAAAGAATAATGAAGTATCTTTTAGGGACAAAAGAAATGGGGCTGTGGTATCCCAAGGGATCCACTTGCACATTGATAGGATACTCCGACTGTGACTTTGCTGGATGCAAGTTAGATAGGAAGAGCACAAGTGGAACATGCCATTTATTAGGAAATTCCCTAGTGTCTTGGTTTAGTAAAAAGCAAACAAGTGTGGCTTTATCCACAGCTGAAGCAGAATATGTTGCAGCTGGGAGTTGTTGTGCTCAAATTCTATGGATGAAACAACAATTAATTGACTATGGTGTGCATTTAGATCATGTACCAATAAAATGTGATAAAACTAGTGCAATTAATCTAACAAAGAACCCCATCATGCATTCTAGAACCAAACATATTGAAATTAGGCATCATTTCATCAGGGATCATATTCAAAGTGGTGATATTGTGATTGAGCATGTAGATACAACTAAGCAACTAGTTGATATATTCACCAAACCACTAAATAAGGAGAGTTTCTTCTTTATTAGAAGAGAACTTGGCATAATTAATCTATAAAATGACTGATATTTGGTGTTTTGAGTTGCTTGATTGTTCCTAAATGATGTATTTGATCTAATTGAATCAATTTGTATGAGTTGTATTTTGTTAATTCAGAATTATAATTTGAATTTGATAGGATGATAATTCTGTACATAGGGCCAATACACAGATGTATTGAATCAGTTTAGTATTAGTGTTTCTGTACACAGATGGCATACATCGATGTACTTCCTCTATTTAGGACTGCTTGTCTTTGTACACAGGCTTAGTACACATGTGTACTAAGTAAAGGGCTACCAGACTATGTGTACACAGGATATGTACACAGATGTATATATCATAACACCTTTCTGATTTACATCTGCTACGCTATACACAGATGTACAATTTTGTACACAGATGTACAATTTGTAACATCTCAAAAATCTATTTAATACACATATGTAATACATCGATTCTGTGCCATAACTGGAATTTCAAGCTTCTGTCTCCCCGTGTACATCGATTTATCACTTTGTACACAGATGTAAAACATCAAAAGATTGTTTAATGCACATGTGTACTTAGTCGATGTACAAGCTTCTAGAAATTTTTTTTAAATCATTTAAACCCGCGCCTCTCTACTCTCTAATTCATCTTCCCTAAATTCCTAAATCAGAAACCCTAAACTAAGATCCAACCCGTACTCAACAATGGCGAGATGCAAGAATCTTGGACCATCTTGCCCTACACCCACCTCTTCTCCTTATTCCTCAACCCGCTCTTCCTCTCCACCTCCTCCTTCACCCACGCAAGCCTCCTCATCGCGACCCTAATGTAAAAGGGTTGACAAATCACCCAAAGTGGTTAAGAAGGCTGCTAAGCCACAGAAGAAAGCAACAAAGAAGAAACAAACAGAGGCAACTGAGGTTATTCAAGCTACTCCACAAAAGCAGCTGACAAAGAAGAAAAATGGTGTTCAAGAGGAAATCTTTGAGGCTGAATTGGTAAAAAGGTATCTCTCTGATAAAGAACAGATAGAATCCTTCCTCCAAAATTTTAAGTCTCGCCCTCTTCATAAATCTAGGGTAGTTGATTTCGATTATTTTGGCAACTACAATTTCAATTTTCAAACCATTCTTGAAGATAGTCACTTAAAGAAATTTCTTCAAATTGAGGATGATGTATACCCAGTATTAATTAGAGCATTTTACTGTGGTTTGGAGATGGATAATGAGAGGATTACTTCTGAGGTTAAGGGCAAAAAGATTCAAATGAGTTTAAGGGTATTCTCTGAATTTGCTGGCCTGGATTACAAGGGTGCCTTTACTGCTGGAATTGGTGAGGCCTTTGAATGGATTAAGGTCTTTAACAAGGAGGATGCAAGGCTGAGTTTGCTAGAAGATCACTCTCCAGAAGGGAGATTAACAAATATTAGTGCAATGCATGTTCAAGATATGCTTCTCCAATATGCATTGAGCAGAATCTTAGTTCCAAGGAGTAGCAACCATGCAGTCTTACAAAATAATGATATTCTTCTGCTTTGGGCCATGATCCAGAAAAAGCAACTCAGTTGGGGATACATAATTGCCAAAAATATGTATCAAAGTAAGCTTTCTGGAGGAGCATTGCGTTATGCTGGTTTGGTTGTTAAACTCCTCAAGAAACTTGGTGTTTCATTGGATGGAGAAGAGAGGCACCTAGCAAGACATGTGACCAAGAGGTTTGGTGAAGCAACCATCAAGCAAATGGGATTGGTTTATACAGATAATGTCTGGAAAAGATCTGCCATTCCTGTAGCAGCTGAGCCACCAAACAGAAGGCAAAGAGTTGCAGATGATCAAGTTCTGAATGACAAATTGGATAGGCTTCTGCAGATGATTCAGGACCTTAACAGGAAGCATGCTGAGGATCACCAAGCTGTTATGCAAGCTGTGAACTACTTAAAGGAAAGGATCAATGCTGTGGAAGGTCAAATGGCCACTTTACACCAAGGTTTGGGAATTGCCATACAAGGACCTCCAATGAATTCTGTCATCTTTGATGATGTGGTCAATATGGCAAGGGAGGCAACCCAAGAGGCTGAAAATCATGAAGAAGATCCTCCCCTTTCCCAAGTCAATGTGTAGTCTTAGCTTAGACTATGTGTCACTAGGTGTCTAGTTGGTTAGGACTAGGGTCATCTGTTTTGATTGTGCCTCTGTACTGATTTTGTTACTTTGATATTTTTCATGTTTTGATGTATTGCATATGTTATGTAATGACAAATTATCAAATGAAAATATAACTGTTGTTCAGTTCTGTTTTAATACCCTCCATAGTTTCTTTTTGATAATGACAAAGGGGGAGAAAGATGAACCAAAAAGATGAACCATACTACCATTAATTTTGCCTTGCATTTTTTGTTTCTGTGCTACTTTGATTAGACAACAATATAAAAACTACAATGCAAGATGTCTTTTTCATGATAATGATACGATAACACTTGATTTTTAAAAAATGTCAATGAGATAGGGGGAGAATGAAAATGAATCAAGGATCATGCTTACTCAATAGCTGCACTCTGATTCTTGTCACTAAGGTTAAGTATGGTAAGGTTTGTCATAACCAAAAAGGGGGAGTTTGTAAGACTAAGCCCTCACTGATGTTTTGATGTATGACAAACAAAGTGTGTTTTACTTAATCTATTTGATATTGATAATATACTTATAGTGTGTTAAGTATTATGCAAGATCTCTCATGAAAAAGGAAAGTCAAGGCTCAAGGGATGCAAGGACAAAGGAAACAAAGCAATGGACAAGGAATAAAGCAACAAGCAATGAAGATTTCATTATTTAGATGCTATTAAAAAAAAATAGCACACTTGATTCCTTAGGTGAAGCACTTGGAATTTAAGAAGAAACTAATTTTTACAAAGGGTAAACAAAATAGTTTTTCAAAAGAAAGGTTTTTTCAAAAAGGGTTAATTGGATTAAGAAATTAAGTGTATTGTACAGTATGTGTTGTACATATGTGTATATAAAGCTAAATTTCAAGTTTAGAAAGAACCTTTCTGTACACAGGCTTTATACACATGTGTATGAAACGTTAAGTTTGAAAAACAAAAGGAAATTTGTCTATACACATGTGTTGTACACCTGTGTATCCAAAAGTATGCTCTCGGGTTTTAAGTTGAAAGGCTGTACACATGTGTTGTACACCTGTGTATACAAGTCTGAGCTCTCGGGTTTAATATTGAAAACATGTACACATGTGTATTCGAAATAGAGCTTTCGGGTTTGGAACTAAAATTTGTACACATGCGTTGTACACATGTGTATCAGTGTATTGTTTTGAAAAATATGAAAGATACACAAATGTACAGAAATGATATACCTGTGTATAGAACAATTCAATTATTTCAAAACTTGGTTTCTAAGCATCAATCGATGTACACATCCTGTGTATTGAAGTTTTGGAATAATCTGGGTTGGTGTTCTAACATACACCTATGTACGCAAAGTATACACATGTGTATTAATGCACAGCGCAAGAGATACACATGTGTACAAAAGAATGCAATCTATGTATGCGTTTGAAAAGCTGAAGACTTGGTTTAATACACAGATGTACAAAGAATGCAATCTGTGTACGAGCTTTAAAAATGCCTGAAAAACACGAGTACACAGATTGATCTGTTACAACTTTGCAAAACTGATTTTTAATCACTTGTAACAACTTTTGTGATAAGACCCATGAACCTAAATCTTCAAATACCTATAAAATGACTTCATAACAACACTTTTCAACATCTAATACATTCTGAAAAGAGAAATTCGAAATATTCATTAGTGCTTCATCTTTGAGAGAAAAGTGTGATATTTCTCAGAGCTTCAATTTGTATAATCAGACTATTAGAGTCTTTCTTCTACTCAATTCTTTCTGCGAATTAGTGTGATTAAGAGAGGGTATCTCTTAGGATGATCAAGGATAGAAGGGATCCTTGGGTAACAAAAGCAAGTGTGCTTTTGGGTATGTTCTTGAAGTAAGGAGGTTATCCTTGTGATTGCTGTAATTGGATATTGTAATTTCTGATTATAGTGGAGAAAACCACAAAGGTGTGGGACTGGATGTAGGCATACCAAAGGAGGTAGCTGAACCAAAATAAATCGGTTTGCGTGTTTCTCTCATCTCTTAACTCCATATACTTGTTATATGCATGTGTGTGAATGAAAGTGTATTGTAATTGATTTTAACTTGAATCTTTAATCTGAATCTTCTTGTTAAGATTGTTGTTTCTTTCTTGTAATAGTTCTTAACATCATTACATGTTTAACAATCTGAATCTTGAGAATTAAAATTGAGTGAAAACCAATTTTCTTTAAGAAAACTCTGTTTTGTTTTAAATTGCTAAAAAGTTTTCAATCTCTCAATTCACCCCCCCCCCCCCCCCCCCCCCTCTTGAGATTGTAGCCATTACCAACAAACTGAAGTTGACATAGGCAAACACAAGAAGGGGAGGTTGAATTGTGTTTGTTAATATTTTTCGAAAAGAACCTTTTCAAGAAAACTTTTCTGACACAAAGATAAAGAGGCAGAAGCAAACACACAGAAAAACAAACTTTTGAAAGAATAACAAATTCAAGTTCAAATCCCCACAATTAGTATAAACAAGTAAAACTAAAGAGATAAGGGATTAGAAGATTCACGCAAGTTGTTTTATCCTGGTTCACTCTCTTCCAACCAAGAGCTACGTCCAGTCCCTTCTACTTGAAGGTTTTTCTCCACTATTCTCCAAATAGATTACAGCAAGTGTTCAACACCTCTCCAGGCTCACAAGTATTCCTTTCTTACCAAGCCTCTTCAGGCTCTACCTCTAACAAAGAGATTTGGTTTCTTTTGATCTTCTAACTCACTATGTGTGAGGATATGAAAGTTTAAGATCAAATGAATATTATAACAATATTCAAGCTAAGATATTACAGACTTTTTCTTTCTGAAAGAATAAAAGAATGTTTGCTCGCAAGAGATTTCTTGAGATTTCTGTATATGTGCAAAAAGTTGTTTCTTCAAAAGTTTAGGTCTTCTATTTATAGAGACCTTGCTCTACTCTTCAAATTCTTCAACGGTTGTATTTGAATTTTCCCGTTTGGGGAAAGAATCAACAATGTAATATCCGTTGTGACTCAGCTTGCTCGTGTCCATTGTACTATATGACAACATTCTTGCATGAAACGGGCACACCTCTGAGCAAATGCGACTTGAAAAACTGTCTTACCTTCCTTGTACAAATTCTAGCTATTCTAGCGTAAAAGGTGACAGGGTACAAGTCGTTTTGTATTGTACTATTTTGCTTTTTGCAATTCCTCATATGTACTATGTCTCTCTCATAAAAACAAGACAATAAAACCGTTAATAACAAATAAGAAGGACAAACATATAATTGAAATAAATATCAATCATTTGAAATAAATATTTCTATATGGTCGAGATATTAATTCTGATTATATCAAGCATTCATTGTAAGTGAAGAGCTCGTCTATACGCTCATAGCTAAAATTCAATTTTAGCTCGTCCGGTGACGTGGCAAATTTTGCTCATCCATAATCAAGTCTTTGGACTTGCTACATATCGGTGAATAGCTTAAATTTGCGTCTGCTGACGTGGCATATACGCTCGTCTACTTACATGAGTTAAGAGCTTGTCCACGAGCACTGTTCTATAGCTCGTCTATTTTAATTAGAGTAGAGCTCATCTAAGGTACTGTTTTATATTCCGTCTACTAGAGCATATTCTTATAATCAAAATATACCATATAATTTGAAAGGCTCGTCTACCCGGTTGGACGCGGATATAGACTCTTAAGAGATTTCCTTATCATATTGAATTTCGAATACCCTGTAGGACTTAGATAAAACTTGTTAGATCTTAACTGACACTTTGCCATACAAATTTAATCCTTTTTGTTAACATCAAAACACAGAGATTATTTAATCCAAATTACTTTGGTTCCAACAAAACCTTTGCAGACTGGTTGGCAGACATTGAAAAAAGCCTTGAGAACCTGGACCACAAACTTTCATTTCCAATATAGGGATCATTCCAAAAACTCACAGATCATCTTTCACCTATCTTCTTCCTTAAACCAGATTTGAACCATCCCTGAAGAATGTTTTTATCCACTTTCAATGCTACAAATATCTCTCCACCACACCGAAGAAGCATGAGATGACCCAATGTCCTGATCATACATAAAACCATAATTGTGTAGTCCATATCTATAATCACTAATCAGGGACAGAGCCAGACTTGAATGATTGGAGGGGCCAACTATAAAAATTATAGTTCATTCGATAAATATATATACGCACAAATTTCATAAAAAATATTCTTAATTATATATTCCAAAAATATTATTAAATTCGTAATCTATCAAAGCACAGAACATCTCGCATGCATGTCATATAGTGCAGTCTTGATTATATTCATAATGAAATGTATTATTTACTATATTTGCAATTGAAAAACATGGTTCTTGCAAAAGAAGAATATATTATTTTTATCGGAGGAAACCCATTAATTGTTTAAATCACCATGGAATGATATTAACACTTGTAAAAGAAGAATAAAAAATATGGTCTGTAACAAAAATTTTAAAATACATGAAAGAATATAAATATTTTTATTTGCTCCCTACCCATGAATAGGCTCCCACATATTTTTACAGAAGAAATAATATACATATAATAGGCTCCCTAATCCTTTCTTATTACTATTCTTTAAAAAAAGAGGAAAAAGCCAATAGGGGGCCACGCCCTCCCTAACCTTCAAGTAGTTCCGTCCCTGTCTATAATTGAGCACATCAAACCACAATGCTTTTCCTCTTTAACAACTCTCCATAGCCACTTCCCCGACAAAGCTGCAGTAAAAATCTGGATATTTTTTATTCCTAAGGCTGCGTTTGATTTGTAAAAAATCAGGGGACTGGGTGGCACAAATTTTTTTGTTCCCTGATTGATTTGAAAAATGGTTATGGGATAGGACAAAAAAAGGGGTGAGGGACAGTACAAAAACTCAAAATTTTGTCCCTCACCAAACCATGATACAACTTTTTATCTCATGGACAGACTAAAAAAAACACACACACACTCTCTCTCTCTCATATTAACGTAAATTGTTTACGTTTACGTTACTGTATATTATAAAGGATATATTATATATTATTATATATTATAAACTATATTTAAGTAAATTTCATATTTTTTTATTTGTGTTGTCCATTGTCCACCAAACAGTATACAAGATAAAGAGTTGTGTTGCGCCTCAAGCATTTGTTCTCTGCTGTTCTGTACCTCAATGCGAATCAAACACACCCTAAACCTCCATTTTTTTTTGGTTTACAAACCTCAGTGCACTTTAACCATGCTATCTTCTTACTTCCGCTATTACCACCCCTAAGAATTTCCTCTGTATAGATATCAGCTCTTTCACCACTTTAGAATGTGCTTTCATGAAGGATAAATAGTAAATAGGTAGGTTAGAAAGTACTAATTTAATTAACACAATTTTTCCTCTCAAGGAGAGATTCCTTTTTTTTTCACCCTGATAACCTTCTTCTGAGTTTTTCAACGACCAGTCTCCAAGTTACTGCATGTCTAGGATTGGCCCCAATCGATATGCCCAAGTAATTAAACGGAGTATTGGAAATTTTACAATTCAAAAATCCAATTGCGGCCTCCATCAAAATATGCTTCAACGTTCACACCCACGATTCTATTTTTAGGAAGTTCACTTTCAGACCCGAAGCTAGCTCATAACACCTTAAAATATCCTTCAATGCCCACACATTTTCTATTGAAAGATGCCTCAAAATCAGCTAAGTCGAGTTTTCAGCAGGGATAATCGATTATGGTGTCTGCATAATCGATTATGGGACTAGCAGAGAACTTGTAATCAATTAGCATAATCGATTAAGTGCGTTTGCAGAAATATGGAACTCTGGCAGATGAGGCATAATCGATTATGTGGATTTCCAGAACAAGAAGAAAAGGTGTAATCGACTAGCATAATCGATTATGGGAAATTCCAGAAATACGGAAGTTCAGTTAGTGAAGGCACAATCGATTATGGAACTTAAATAATCGATTATAGTGCAACTACAAAAGCTGTTATGTTCAATTTCTGCATAAGATGAGTTGTGTATTTTGAGAGTAAGATTTAAGGGTTTCTTGGAGCTCTAATTTCGTCTAGAACATTGAAGAGTGATATTCATTGTAATTGATTCATTGAGATTGATAGAAAATCAAGTGAGAATATTGATCTAGGGTTTGTATGAAAATAGAGAGATGAGCTTGGGGTTTGTTCATGTTCTTGAGAACAGGGGAGTGACAAATTCAAGGAGTTCTCTATTGTAAAACTGTGATCATTGATTCTTAGTGATGCCACTCTCTCCCATGGATGTAGATCACATTGATCAAACCACGCTAAATCTTGTGTGTGTATTCTTTTATCCCTTTCTTGTTTGTTAATTTTCTAAAATTTTCTGTGCCTACTGAGACACCCCGCTGTGCCCCTTGTGCTATTAGTTATTTATTTAGATTCCTAGTGTTATTAACGTTGATTATAATTCGAAAATGCGAAGGAATTAAAATTTGACCGACAATGAAAGATAACATCAAAGTCATATTTAAATACACACTTAAATACAATACCAAAACACTGTCTAGGGTATCCTCTCAGTAAGATCCTTAGTAGGTACATCATTATACAAACACTTATTTGCAGAAACATAAACACATAGTTCTAGACTCACTGGCCCTATTTACTTAAACTCTATTACTACCATCCACAGCTCGTCCTCCTGCGTCTGGCTCATAAGGAGTCCTGTCCAACTCCTCCACATAGAAATTCTCAGTGAAGTCCTCAGCTGGTTCCTCCACATAGTCATCACCCGGATCTTCCGTAAAATCTTCTAGTATACACGTAAGCAAAACATATACAAATATAGAAATAGGGGATAAGACACATTTCTATCATCAAAGGTGGAAAAATGGACATAGTATATAAAAATAATAACCATTAACACAAACATCTCTCAAAATTCCAAATCAACCTTAAACCACTATCTGGTTCCTCTACCCTTACTCTCATGCAAACTTGGCCATCTATATTCCTGTCATTAGTCAGTAGTCCAATCGGTCCGGTGCCAGTAACTTAGTGCCCTGGTGCCCATACACCAGTATAGTAGTTCCAAACTACTCATGCCGTTGTGCGGCGATAGAACCCAGTAGTTCCCGAACTACTCATGCTATTGCGCAATTAGTGCCATGGTGCCCATACACCATTTTAGTAACCTTTGCGCAACGCGATCCCTCAGGGACTCAAGGACTATCCCGACCTCGTGTGTTTCATCACACACGGCCATGAACCTTAACACATCTATATTGACGAATCTCACCAACCCGTATTCATTATAGCCTAATGCCTCAACCTTCCACCACAAGTCTCAATACTCATTCAACATCTCATCTCTTCTATACACTAAGGCTAGGCATCACTAAGGCATCATAATTCACTCACCCAAATACATCTCTTAAATCACACATCTCGTGCCCTAACATTAACTAAACAGTTTATCATCCCAGGCAGATCATACATACTATATTATCAATCAACTACTCAAGTAACACAAGACATAATAATAAACAATTTATCACAACATAATTCAATAATCAATAAATTCAATCAACCTCGAATATCATAAGATTATCCTAACGGCGATAAACCTACAATCCCCAAATCATCATTGGTTTCACGAAAAATCTTCCAATGTGATTTTGGTCTTGTCGATTACTCGACCACTAGTAGGGTTTAGGTCGCCCTACACAATTATTATAATTTAAATACTACTTATCCATTTCCGATGGTAGATTGGTTCTTTCCCCCACTTGATTGACATGCACGCTTTCCCGTACAAGCTCCGAATGGGTCCACGTTACTGCCACGAACCTCATCACGCTGTCCAACAACATCCACAAATCTGCCACCATCCATCCTTACACATCCACCTTTACGCTTTCCGTCCCGATTACACATACGAGTAACACAATTCGCCGGAAACACCAAATACCAACCGAATCAACAATAGGGTTTCAAATAAATAAATCTATTTGAATCAAGAGAAAGAATCGATGGAAAAACTTACGAGAACAACGGCTGGACTTAGGAGAAATCGGATTCAAAATAAGCTCATGAATCCTAGTGAAAAGCTACCAAAACAGGGCTACTGTTCGAGCTTCATACCTCTTGACACAGATCTTTATTTATAAAACTGAACGGTGAGACTGAAGAACTATCCTTCAGAAACAATACAACAAAGTTTCAGCTCGATCCAACAGTTAACGAATCTCAGATCGTAATTATATTGTGACAGGTTTGGTGGTACCCGGGTTGGGTTTCTCACCTCCTAGGCCTACTGTCCGAGCTTCATATCTCACACTCTGGAGGTGTTTTCCATATTCTGACCGTTGGCTATTAAGAAACACAAGTATTGAACCTTCTTCTAAAATTTGGGAATGATCCAACGGTTGAAGAGTGTTAGACGACTCCCTCACTGCAACTGCTCCAACTTGGTTTCAAAGCTTCCATCAAAGGCTTCTTGCAACTATTGAGATTTCTCTCTCAATTCTTCTCCTCTAATCCGAAGTAGTGGTTGATAAAGAGAGTTAAGGAGATGAGGAACATAACTAAGATCATAGAAGTGAGGGTTTACCTCTAAAAGAACGTGAAAGAATGATCAAGTTGTGCAAGAACAACAATGGAGTTTTTGAAGAAAAAGTGAAGAAGAAATGGAAGAGATGAAGAAGTGAGTGAAGGGGGAGGGAGGCCAAGGTTTTGGGGGTATTTATAGGGTAGATCTTAGGCTTTGTTTGGTTTGTTAGCTTTTATATTAATGGGTTTGTGATTATTTAATTAATATATGATTAACCATAGTTAATAGTTAACTTAACTAAGGTTATTTTGGCTAATCATGGTTAATAATATGTGGATCACAATTAAGGTAGATGTGGCTGATTTTGGGCCACACATAATGACTCACCAATGAGTCATTGATCCTATCCGTTAACGGTTCCCGGAAATTCTATACGCAGCTCTGTCAGTTACCCGATTTCGGTTTTTGAGAGGAAAATGATGAAATGAAAGCAAAATGAAATAGGTATGGTTTAGTATATATGGCTGCACGAAATTGAGGAGATGTGGGATATTTACAACCATGTAAAATGAGTGGTTAAGAGTGCGTAGATGTGTCTTGTTAATAACCACGAAAGCTTGGGGGTATTTTGGTCATTTTACCTAAAAGTCATGATTACTAGCATTTAATGCTCATAAATGCTTGGTGACTCATCCTCCATGAGTCATCATGTGTGACTCGTTGTCCCGATCTCTTGACGGGTCTCTGTAGTTCCGTTTTCGACTCCGTCGGTTTCCCGATTAGGGTTTCTGTCTATTTTTCGATCAAAAATTTTCAAACTAACCAGACTCGTTGGAGATATGATTTAATCATAAACCATTTCGTTCACGAGTCAAAATTAGCTTTTCTGATCATTAAAATCTTACTGTCAGTGAAAACACTGACTGTTTTTCGTTCGAACTTTCGCCAAAATTCGTCCGAATACACCTAATTTTTTATTTCTGATCAGAAATTTGGAAAGTAGACTTCCTCACGGACAAAATATAAAAAATCTACAAATTTCAGTTTTTGGGTCAAATTAGGGTTTTCTGCCAGTATAAAATTATACTGTCAGTAAAAATAATGCAAACCGGTTTCCGTCTGAGTTTTAAACCTAAATTTTAACTAAAGCTTCCTACCATAAGAGAGACTATGAATATGATTTTATTTTATTAAAAATCACTTTCTAGCTCTCAGATTAAAATATAATTAATTATATTATAACCGGTTAAACAGCGTAATTAAAAATCAGGCTGTTACATTACTACCCCTCTTAGAAAAAAATTCCGTCCTCGGAATTTCTTAACTCAAACTAGACATCTTCTTGTTATCGTATCTTAATCTAAAGATCCCACATTATATTCCTCATCGCTGTCTTTCCCCTAGGTGACAGCGGTAACTTCATAACAGAATTCATTCTTATATCGTTCTATTTATCCTCGAAACAATCCATCACTTCATTATATTCATTGTCCTTAACATTTCACCTTGATCTATCATCCTTGAAGGACATAATTAAAACTTAATCCTTTCCTCTTCTTACTACTGATCCACTAACATCTAACTTCCACAATTAACACCACAATCAATACTACCCTAACTTCCTACTTCATGTATCCAATCACAGTCTTAGTTCCTTAGAATGTATTTCACTATTCTAGATTATATCAAAATAACATATTTCAAGTCTCCAAATAAACATCTCAACACTCCTTAAGATAAATTGTGCTCATATTCAACTTAGGTGAAATTACTATATACACTTTCGTTTACTCTTCCCAAACTCATACAATCCATCTTAACTACGAACATTAATCATTGCCCTAGGTTCCATAATGATACTATGCCTCGATCAACATTTGACTTATAGTAATTGTCTTACTCACTGATATTGATCTTAAGGTTTCACATCCTACCAGTCACAACTATACCTCAACAAAACTCTCATCACTTTCTTGTCTATCATGCTACTTAGACAAATAAACAAAGTCTACCAGATATCAAATACATACCTCGTATAAGATCCCAGATTGAGAATTCAGCTCCCTTCACGGTAAACACTCTTTCAGTGGCCTGAGGTCTGGCCATCTGTTGTCCTGCTGCTGAAACTCCTTTTCCAACTCCACCTCTCTGAACACTGGTATATGACATATAATACTACATAACAAGTATATAAATACTATATGCCATACTAATGTCAGTTATCACATCGAGTTCGGACACACTACCCAACTTCTAAGCATAGCTAAAATCCGATGTGGATTCAACTAGACACGGCCAGTAACAACATCCTAGACCTCACAGTCCGATTAGAATCGAACTGCTCTGATACCAAAATGAGACACCCCGCTGTGCCCCTTGTGCTATTAGTTATTTATTTAGATTCCTAGTGTTATTAACGTTGATTATAATTCGAAAATGCGAAGGAATTAAAATTTGACCGACAATGAAAGATAACATCAAAGTCATATTTAAATACACACTTAAATACAATACCAAAACACTGTCTAGGGTATCCTCTCAGTAAGATCCTTAGCAGGTACATCATTATACAAACACTTATTTGCAGAAACATAAACACATAGTTCTAGACTCACTGGCCCTATTTACTTAAACTCTATTACCACCATCTACAGCTCGTCCTCCTGCGTCTGGCTCATAAGGAGTTCGTCCAACTCCTCCACATAGAAATTCTCAGTGAAGTCCTCAGCTAGTTCCTCCACATAGTCATCACCCGGATCTTCCGTAAAATCTTCTAGTATCCACGTAAGCAAAACATATACAAATATAGAAATAGGGGATAAGACACATTTCTATCATCAAAGGTGGAAAAATGGACATAGTATATAAAAATAATAACCATTAACACAAACATCTCTCAAAACTCCAAATCAACCTTAAACCACTATCTGGTTCCTCTACCCTTACTCTCATGCAAACTTGGCCATCTATATTCCTGTCATTAGTCAGTAGTCCAATCGGTCCGGTGCCAGTAACTTAGTGCCCTGGTGCCCATACACCAGTATAGTAGTTCCAAACTACTCATGCCATTGTGCGGCGATAGAACCCAGTAGTTCCTGAACTACTAATGCTATTGCGCAATTAGTGCCATGGTGCCCATACACCATTTTAGTAACCTTTGCGCAACGCGATCCCTCAGGGACTCAAGGACTATCCCGACCTCGTGTGTTTCATCACACACGGCCATGAACCTTAACACATCTATATTGATGAATCTCACCAACCCACATTCATTATAGCCTAATGCCTCAACCTTCCACCACAAGTCTCAATACTCATTCAACATCTCATCTCTTCTATACACTAAGGCTAGGCATCACTAATGAATCATAATTCACTCACCTAAATACATCTCTTAAATCACACATCTCGTGCCCTAACATTAACTAAACAATTTATCATCCCAGGTAGATCATACATACTATATTATCAATCAACTACTCAAGTAACACAAGACATAATAATAAACAATTTATCACAACATAATTCAATAATCAATAAATTCAATCAACCTCGAATATCATAAGATTATCCTAACGGCGATAAACCTACAATCCCCAAATCATCATTGGTTTCACGAAAAATCTTCCAATGTGATTTTGGTCTTGTCGATTACTCGACCACTAGTAGGGTTTAGGTCGCCCTACACAATTATTATAATTTAAATACTACTTATCCATTTCCGATGGTAGATTGGTTCTTTCCCCCACTTGATTGACATGCACGCTTTCCCGTACAAGCTTCGAATGGGTCCACGTTACTGCCACGAACCTCATCACGCTGTCCAACAACATCCACAAATCTGCCACCATCCATCCTTACACATCCACCTTTCCGCTTTCCGTCCCGATTACACATACGAGTAACACAATTCGCCGGAAACACCAAATACCAACCGAATCAACAATAGGGTTTCAAATAAATAAATCTATTTGAATCAAGAGAAAGAATCGATGGAAAAACTTACGAGAACAACGGCTGGACTTAGGAGAAATCGGATTCAAAATAAGCTCATGAATCCTAGTGAAAAGCTACCAAAACAGGGCTACTGTTCGAGATTCATTCCTCTTGACACAGATCTTTATTTATTAAACTGAACGGTGAGACTGAAGAGCTATCCTTCAGAAACAATATCACAAAGTTTCAGCTCGATCCCACGGTTAACGAATCTCAGATCGTAATTATATTGTGACAGGTTTGGTGGTACCCGGGTTGGGTTTCTCACCTCCTAGGCCTACTGTCCAAGCTTCATATCTCACACTCTGGAGGTTGTTTCCAAATTCTGACCGTTGGATATTAAGAAACACAAGTATTGAACCTTATTATAAAATTTGGGAATGATCCAACGGTTGAAGAGTGTTTGGAGACTCCCTCACTGCAACTGCTCCAACTTGGTTTCAAAGCTTCCATCAAAGGCTTCTTGCAACTATTGAGATTTCTCTCTCAATTCTTCTCCTCTAATCCGAAGTAGTGGTTGATAAAGAGAGTTAAGGAGATGAGGAAGATAACTAAGATCATAGAAGTGAGGGTTTACCTCTAAAAGAAAGTGAAAGAATGATCAAGTTGTGCAAGAACAATAATGGAGTTTTTGAAGAAAAAGTGAAGAAGAAATGGAAGAGATGAAGAAGTGAGTGAAGGGGGAGGGAGGCCAAGGTTTTGGGGGTATTTATAGGGTAGATCTTAGGCTTTGTTTGGTTTGTTAGCTTTTATATTAATGGGTTTTGTGATTATTTAATTAATATATGATTAACCATAGTTAATAGTTAACTTAACTAAGGTTATTTTGGCTAATCATGGTTAATAATATGTGGATCACAATTAAGGTAGATGTGGCTGATTTTGGGCCACACATAATGACTCACCAATGAGTCATTGATCCTATCCGTTAACGGTTCCCGGAAATTCTGTACGCAGCTCTGTCAGTTACCCGATTTCGGTTTTTGAGAGGAAAATGATGAAATGAAAGCAAAATGAAATAGGTATGGTTTAGTATATATGGCTGCACGAAATTGAGGAGATGTGGGAGATTTACAACCATGTAAAATGAGTGGTTAAGAGTGCGTAGATGTGTCTTGTTAATAACCACGAAAGCTTGGGGGTATTTTGGTCATTTTACCTAAAAGTCATGATTACTAGCATTTAATGCTCATAAATGCTTGGTGACTCATCCTCCATGAGTCATCATGTGTGACTCGTTGTCCCGATCTCTTGACGGGTCTCTGTAGTTCCGTTTTCGACTCCGTCGGTTTCCCGATTAGGGTTTCTGTCTATTTTTCGATCAAAAATTTTCAAACTAACCAGACTCGTTGGAAATATGATTTAATCATAAACCATTTCGTTCACGAGTCAAAATTAGCTTTTCTGATCATTAAAATCTTACTGTCAGTGAAAACACTGACTGTTTTTCGTTCGAACTTTCGCCAAAATTCGTCCGAATACACCTAATTTTTTATTTCTGATCAGAAATTTGGAAAGTAGACTTCCTCACGGACAAAATATAAAAAATCTACAAATTTCAGTTTTTGGGTCAAATTAGGGCTTTCTGCCGGTATAAAATTATACTATCAGTAAAAAAAATGCAGACTGGTTTCCGTCTGAGTTTTAAACCTAAATTTTAACTAAAGCTTCCTACCATAAGAGAGACTCTGAATATGATTTTATTTTATTAAAAATCACTTTCTAGCTCTCAGATTAAAATATAATTAATTATATTATAACCGGTTAAACAGCGTAATTAAAAATCAGGCTGTTGCACCTACCAAGTGTTTGGTGTCATTCCTGTGTGGTTGTTGTTTTCTTTGTGTATTTGTTTTGTGTTCAGGGACTTTGTGGCTTTCATCGGAGTCTTGGAACCAACAAGTGGGGCCATCTGTGGGGATCAGAGGAAGAACGAATAG
This sequence comes from Echinosophora koreensis, assembly GCA_035048595.1. Classification (NCBI taxonomy): domain Eukaryota; kingdom Viridiplantae; phylum Streptophyta; class Magnoliopsida; order Fabales; family Fabaceae; genus Echinosophora; species Echinosophora koreensis. The sequence goes on along the minus strand of JAPCYP010000295.1, from coordinate 66,548 downwards.
GCTGAACCATGGGTACCAAATACGACATTGAAAAATTCTCCAGAAATATTGATTTCGGGTTATGGAGAATCAAGATGGAAGCAATATTGATATAGCTAGGATGCGCAGATGCTTTGAAAGGTGAGGTGAAAATGTCCTTCACTCTTTCTCAAAAGGAGAAGGAAGATATGATAGGCAAGGCAAGAAGGGCTATCATATTGTGTCTTGGTGATAAGGCACTAAGGGAGGTTGCAAGGGAGAGTGGCAATGTGGATCAAATTGGAGTCCTTATACATGACCAAGTCTCTTGCAAATAGGCTATTGTTGAAGCAACAACTATACTCTTTCAAGATGGTCGAACCAAGAACGTTATCGAAACAACTCGTGGAGTTCAACAAGATTCTTGATGTTTTGGTGAACATTGAGGTGAAATTTGATGATGAGGACAAGGCTTTGCTCTTAATCAATTCGCTTCCAAAGTATTTTGAGAATTTCAAAGATTCTATACTTTAAGGCAAGGACCAAACCATTACTTTAGATGAGGTTCAAACTTCGGTTAGAACCAAGGAGCTTCAAAAATAGCAGGAGCTTAGATTTCGAGGATAATGGTGAGGGTTTGAATGTCTCAAAGGGCAGAAATGAGAAGAAGGCATCGAAGGGGAAGAATTCCAAGTCAAAGTCGTAGTTTCAATCAAAGTCAAAGTCCAAGTGTCACAATTGTGGCAAGACAGGTCATTGGAAGAAGGATTGTCCTGACAATAAGGGCAAGGAGTCATGAAAGTCTCGTGACAGAGTGGATGTAGCGGTTGTTTCAGATGGCTATGAGAGTGTGGGAGTGTTGGTAGCATCTACCTCGGAAATGCAAAGGAATTGGGTTATGGATTCCAGATGTACATATCACATGTGTCCCTTGAAAGACTACTTCGAGACTTTGGAGCTCAAAGAAGGCAGCTTTTAGGTAGCATCTTTTGCCGATATTTTGGCTTATAAAAAAATAACATTTTTTTCTCACTCACAGAAATTTAGTTTGCAAAGAATCTATTTAATTTCGCGTCAACCCAGTCCCGTCCCATTTAGACCCGGTCTTAAACCAACCTGCATATGATCGAGTTTCTTTAGGTCTAGGGACGGGTTTGGGTTCAAAGAATAAGCCCTATCAATGTTTAGGGCCGGGTAAGGGACAAGCAAAACCCATCCCATATTTATACAATTAATATCTTTTATTCATATTCAATATCCGAGCCAGATTTTACTGTAATAGCAAAATTAACATTATCCACAACTTACAAGTTATATTGACGCATTACAAAACGTAGGGCTAGACAAATCATTGGTCCCCACCGAGACCCGAGAAAACAGAAGTAGAAAATAGTTGGGTGGGCGGGTACCCACGGCGCGCAGGTCAGCGATGATAGATGCAGGTTCAAGCGGTCTTGGGGGGGCGGGTTCGGTTTGGGTAAAAAAAATTCGCTACCTCCCGAACCCGCCTGAATACATTAAATATTAATTTTTTTTTGTCTCTGATTTCCCTTTAATATGATTGGTTGCCTCAGATTTTCCTTCAATCTCATTGGCTCTCACATATTATCTTTTCTGATTCCCTCATTCAATGTTCAGATTTCAATGTTATCTTTTCTAAAAAAATCAAAAATCTCTCGTTCAAGCCTCTCTCGTTCACACACACTTCCTCTTCACACTTCACTCCCATCTCAGCCTCTCTCGTTCACACTTCTTCCTCCGCCACCACCACTCCCATCTTAGCCTCTCTCGTTCACACTTCTTCCCCTGCCATCGCCGTAAATTCCAGCGACGCTTCTTGCTCCTCTCTTTCTTCCTCTCCTCTGTGATGGTGACGACTTCTTCTTGCTCCTCTATTGTAGAGGCGCTTCTGGGCAAACCATCGTGGAGCCCAGAGGCCTAGCCCCACCGCACAAAATGGAAGATTTCGACCAAGCTTCCTCTAGGATAGATCTGCGACGTGGACAGGTCTGCGAAGAAGGAGATCTATGAATTGCAAACAAAGAACTGCGAAGAATAGATGTTTTTTTTTTTTTTGAAAGTTCAATCTTTTTGTAGAAAGTTTGAATCTCTCTGGGTTATGTTCTTGTTCCCCTTCGCGTTTATGGTTCTGCTTCAATTTTGAAGTTTTTGTATGATGTATGAAGCTTCTGGTTTTGCATTTTAAAGTTTGATGTATGATGTTTCTTCTCCGTTCTGATTCTATTTTCTATTCGTTTTTGTTTGGTCTAAAACAGACCAAACCCACTGGTCGACCGATTGACCCGACCAAACCGAACCCGCCTAATCCAAGGGCACTGAACGGTGAGGATATCTGCCTGTCGATTTTTCGGGTTGGGTTTTTCCGCCCGAAACCGACCGAACCCACTCGCTGTCCACCCCTAACAAAATGTATGTTGATCCACGTGTTCTAAAAAAATATTATCTCAATTAAAGATTTGTTTGTTTAGATTTTAGAAAATTAATTATAAAATATTTTAAAGTAATTTCCGTGTTTGATTCAGCGACCAACCAAACAATTTTGTACATATGATAAGCGATTTTTTTTTCCTGGTGCACACATATGATAAGCAATTTAATATAAAGAAATCACTATTTTTTGGAAAGAAAAAACTAAAATATCAGCAAGTTCAATTCTAAAAGGAAAACATGTAAAGAAGACAATCAGGTATGTCATAGAACATATATAAGCATCTCAATTCTCTAGGAATTCAGATTATGTGCATTCAAAAAAGTACGAATTCACACATTCATGTATTAATATATTATTGGATTAATCATAGACGTTCTCAAATATTTTGTGATTAATCCAACGATACATTAATGCATGATTGGGGAAAAGCCTGGTCTGAATGTATCAGATGATTCGAATCTATCATTAGCTAGGCACGTCACCAAGCCTATCACTTTGACCTCAGCTTCAAAAATGCAGCTATCGTCCACTAAGAAACCACTATTTGGGTCTTTAAATTTAGCCATGGTCACAAACTGTCTGCAATCCCAAGACTGGGTCGAATGTGAGAAAACCTTACAGCCTGCAAGTGAAAGTAGCCCAAGTTAAACTCAGTTTCATGTACAGCTCACCAAAGCACAACCAAGAACATTGTCGAAAGAGAAAGAGTAACTACTGCATACAGCAACAGATCTAGGAGTTTTGACTAGTGGGGGCAAAAACATGTAATATAGATATTTTTATAAAAAATATATAAATGTATAAAAATGAAATAATGACATCATTATCATTAAGCCAAAAATTGTAGATTACAAAACTTATATTTGTATACCCAAAAATGCAAAGATACCTTTACTTCTACAAATTATAATTGCTCTTTACGTGTCTTCATATTTTAAAATTATAGCATATTGATTTTCCTTTTGTATGCATCATTCATATTTGGAATGACAATGTTTTGTTTCTCACAAAACAATAGTACTTTATTATCTCATGCTTTCCAATCTTTTCTTTGCCATTCTAACTAATAGCATTTTCAATATTTTGATTACTTTTGTAGAGTAAGGTTATAATGTAAGGCAAAAGAGATTACAGATATCTTATATAAAACCAATATATATACAAAACAGCTAGTATCCTCATATGTGTATGAAAGGAATTAAGCTTGTGAGTTGTGAAGCAAACATGATCTCATTCTCACCTGTTGCTTGAACATGTTGCCCACCGAATTGGTCTTTTACCCGCAGAGTGTAATTGACAAGTAGTTTAGGCCTATTGAAGTTTTTTCTTAGACTTAAGACGTCTAAAGCTAAATATAATGATATATTGTTGCCTTGGCCTTCATAGGTTCCACTAGAGTAAAACCCGATCTTCCTGAAAACACAAATTAGCCAAAGAACAAGTTAATATTATGCTTCTGCTTTTTATGCATTAAGAAAAGAACAACAAATTAGTGAGCAGAAAATTGGAAGCATTTCTATATATACCATTTATAGTTCCCAGCGGCAAATGGTTGAGACTCATTCTTCTTTATTAAATTTGCTGAGGAAAAATTATCAAATTTCCAACTATGGGAAACAGTATCAGGTTCATGAATCATTGATACGCAATCTCCTTTAAGAGTGTGTTTGGGAAAGATTGCTTTTCCCCATTTCAGCTGTTTTTTAGCTTAAAAGCTGTTTCATAGATAATCTATCATGTTTGGCATTTTGCTTAAATTTATAAAAAAAGCTTTTTTTAGGGGAAAAAAGCTGTTTTATGCCATCTAGTTTTTTCTAGCTTAAGATTGTTGTGATTTGATTATTTTTCATTCTCAATACTCTCTTCCATGTTTATCCCTACAAAACTAACTTCTAAACAAATATTATTAAATTATACAAATAACTTCATACCCTTTTTCGTAATTTATTATACAAAAGTGATTTTTTTTTGCATCACCCAAACGAAATGGATTATCTTAAAATCGTTTTTCAGCAAACAGACCCAAACATAAATAGATTCTGATTATAATCGATTATCACAATAATCAATTATACAAAAATTGATTATCAGCATAATCTTTTTTTTCCAGCTTTCCCAAACACACTCTAACAGTGGTTTTGAGAATAACAACATCCACTCCAAACATACAGCTATCGCCAATCAGATATCCCTTTGAAGGGTCATTAAGTGTGTCCAAGTCAATGAATTTTGGAATCCCCCATTCAGTTTTCACTGCAGAGAAACATCTTACCTTTGTATCTGACAACATTACAATTTGTCAATGTGTAACATATCCTAATTAAATTTTTTTATCATATACTATAAGGAGTCAAGGACAATAACAAAAAAATTGTTCTCATCATAACAGACAAAAAATGGAGGTTTCCAATGTAGAACCAAACACACAATCAATTAATCAATGATAATTTTTCTTTTTATATATTAAATTATGATTAATTAATAAAAAAAACTTGCCCAAAAAATTAATGAAAGAAGTTTTCTCATAATCTTCTCATAACACAGGTGGCACAAAAAAAGAAAGGCTCTTGTTAACTATTGCTTAAGGAATGAATATATAGAAAGATTGGGCCCGTTTGATATTGATTAAAAAAATAAGTGATTTTTACATTCAATAATTTAGAGATTTTAAAGAAAAACATAAGTTATTTGTGTTTGTTTACAATAAAAAAAAATAATCATTTTTTTAAAAAATAATTAGTTATAAGAAATAATTTTTCCCAAAAGCTAATGAAAGTAACTTTTCAATTAAAGTTTTAAAATGATTTTTTATTTCTGATTTTCATTATTTTTAAAAGCAAAAATAAAAACACTAAAAGTTCTAAAAAATGATTATTTAGTTAAAAAAATAATATTTTTTAACAAAATAAGCAATAACAAACGCACTTATGGGAAATCGCAACTTTTCATTTTTTTATGTGTTGAATGCATCATATTCCAATAGAAACTATCTATCTTTTATTCTTTAACCAATACCCTTAAGGCACTGATTAGTATTTGCCAAAAAGAAAATATGATTTGTTGGTGGTAAAAAGAAAGCATGATTATAAGACACCAAAATATAAGATTCTTTTTTTTTTAAGCAAAATGACATGCAAAAAGCACACCATAATTTATCGATAAAAAGAAGAACAACAAAAGCAAGAAAAATAAAGGAATACAATCATGGGGACATAAACCAAAACCCATGCTAAACGTGACCACCCCTGAATTTATGTTCCGTTTTTAATGTAAGATTTAGACATAACCATAGTAAAATTAGAATCATCCTTGACAACATCATAAAAGATTGAAATGCAAGGACAAATATATTAACTAGCCTTACGGATTACTAGTGTACATGTTGAAATTAAGTTTGTAATTTATCTACTCTACGTACCTTGGGTTGTAACATACTCGTCCTCAAGAAAATTATATGCAGAAAAATTTACAATGGCATTGACCTTCCACCCACCAGAAAGGGAACCTGGGTTACTAAGCTTCAAATAAATAGAAACATGGTTTTGCCCACCTTCTTTCTTGTTACCAGTTAGGTATATAGACATACGCCTGCAGACACATTCATTGTGCAAATCAGATTGAATGTATACAAAACAAAAGGAGGAAAATTAAATATGAAATCTTTAAAGCAAGACTACAGAAATTTTGTGAACAAGGTTTTAAATAAAGGTCCGCGATTGTAATTGAGATTGCAACGCAATTGCTGCCGCTTCCTGCAATTGTTCATGATTGTGATAAATGCAGCACAACCGCAACCGCAATTTAAAACCTTGGTTGTGGAACCAATTTAGGATTATGAATCATTGATAAGCAAACATGGATACCATTTGAAACAATCGCCTTGGTAACTCCTCCCGATTTCAAACTCTTGTGATAAGTATTCTTCTAAGGCCTCGGAAAGCTGTGAGAAGGACTTGATTTTGACCAAGAAATTATTTGGCTCTTTTCTTCCTAAATGGTATCATCAGCAAAAAAAATGAATAATTAAATGGACCCAAACTAATATAAGAAACAGATGTATGCACCTTTCATATGCATCTATCAACGTAACAATACAATACTAACTGTTACTGTAAAAAGCACAATGAATATATGTAAAGGGAATGACTAAAGAGAAGCAAAACCTTTCATGGCCATGAGCCCTTGATCAGGAGACATTCTTTGTTTTTTGACTGGTTGAGTAGACATTCTAGTTTGGCTCACAGGTGTAGGTCTTTCCACTGGTTTATTTGTTTGTTGACGTTTCTGCTGCAGCAAGGGAAAAGATTGTTTATGAAGATTTTATTGTTGGATGCAAATCAAGGAGCAGCATTTTAGATAACAGCAAACCAGTAATCAGTAATTATTGATTAGGATAACAACAGTTTTAAATTATAGATAGCACGGCCTATTAATTAGTTTCCTTTTTTTTTTTTTGTATTTTGAATTTAAATTTTGTAAATCTGTTTATTTATATAGAGAATTTCTATCAAACCCACGTAAAACCAAGGGTTTTAAAACCCTGTACATGTGGACATAATTACATTACTTGTGATTTAATGATGACATTTTATTGTATTTATTATTAAGACACTCAAATTTTCATTTTTGCAAAATAGTCCCTACTAATTTAATGTTATTATTTTTAGTTTGGATCCAACATTTCTTTTTGCCAAATAACTCACTCACCTATTTGTCTGGGATTCATTCGTCTTCCTCCTTAACACAATATAAGCTCCAGTAAGACAAATTGTTTTGGTCCTTTGATGCTTCCTGTTGGTTCAAGGTAACATAGTCTTTTATCTTGAACTAATTGCTTCGGTCGTTACTTGGATTTAAGAAACAAATTGCTTCGGTCTTTTACCTTGAATTAAGATAAACTAGTTTAATAACCCGTGCGGTACCGCACGGGTACCTATAAGATTTTTTTTTTCAAAATCAATATAATGCAGATTTATTGAAATATGAGTTGAAGTATAAATCATATTATATCTATGAGAATATTTCACTCTTTTATCTATCATATAATTTCAAAATCAATTATTAACCATGATTATAATTTACTTATCTATCGTTTAGCACAAGGATCAAGAGGTTATGGATCATATCAATATATAAATAATATTTATATTTAAATATAAATATATATTTAAATATAATAAATATTAAGTATTTATATATATATATATATATATATACTAAAATATTGTAATTAATTCGGTTCCCAAATTCTTGAACCTGATAACCGAACCAATGACCATTGGATTTGGTTCAGACCCGGAAACAAAAAAATACAAACCAATTTAATTGGATCGGTTCATCGAATTATTCATTCGGGTTTACGCCGCTAAACTTTTCGAAGAACACAATAGTTTGCTACCTTTTTTGGCAAGAAACATTTAAAAACAAAAAAAATGTACACTTTAAAAATTTAATAATAAAATAATATAAAAATCCGAACCAATCAAAATTGGTTACTTTGGGTTGGGTTTGGTTTGGTTTGGACCCGAAAATATATATATATATATATATATATATATATATATATATACACACACTAAAATATAGTAATTAGTTCGGTTCCAAAATTATTGAACCTGATAACCGAACCGATGACCATTGGGTTTGATACTTTTCTCGGCTAAAAACATTTAAAAACAAAAAATTTATAAACTTTAAAAATTAACAATAAAATAAAATAATATAAAAAATCTGAATCAATCAAAGTTGAAGCTGTTCGATTGGCAACTCCTTCTACTGTTACAGGAATAATAGAAGAAAAGTTGTCAATTGATAAAGTGATATAGATATTGAATATTAAAACATATATAAATATACAAACCAATTTAATTGGATCGATTCATCGAATTAGTCGTTCGGGTTTACGCCGCTAAACTTTCCGAAGAACGCAATAGTTTGCTACCTTTCCTGGCTAAAAACATTTAAAATCGAAAAATTTGTACACTTTAAAAAATTAATAATAAAATAATATAAAAAATACGAACCAATCAAAATTGATTCGGTTCAGTTGGGTTTGGTTTAGACCCGAAAATATTAAGATATATATATAAAATTAAAATATATTTTAAAATATAAAATCATTAAATATAATAAATATTAAGTATTAACATAAATACTAAAATATAGTAATTAGTTCGGTTCCAAAAATCTTGAACCTGATAATCGAACCAATGACCATTGGGTTTGGTACCTTTCCTGGCTAAAAACATTTAAAAACAAAAAAAAATTGTAAATAAAATAATATAAAAAAATCCGAACTAATCAAAATTGGTTCGGTTCGGTTGGCAATGTCTTCTACTGTTACAGGAACAGTAGAAGAAACAAAGCAGGAACTAAAAGTTCCAAAGACTGATATCAATTTAAAAAGAGTTATTGTTAAGAATTGGGCTCGAATAGACAATTAACTAAAATATTAATCCTAATTCAAAATTCGTTTGACACTTCAAATTCATTTGAGCATACTTAGGCTAAAATTAAGTATATAATCATATTTAGAATTAACATTTGATACTTAAGATCAAATACAAATCGAATGATAAAATCATCCAGAAGACAAGATTTTGAAAGTCTTTAACTTTCCAATATTTGGTCTATTCATTTCATTCCAAAATACCATATATCATATATCCATTTGTTTATTTTTTCTCACACAATGCACCTTTTTTTTTATATTTTAAAAAAAAAAAAGTTAAAGGTGATTTATTTACACCCTTGGGGATCGAACCTCAGGGTATGTTTGGGAGGATGGAGTGGGATGATTAGTAATGAAGTTGAGTAGTTAAAATATCTTGACCCATTGTTTGGGAGTTTAATAAATAGTGGAGTGGGATGGCCGGGGATGGTAACCCAAACCACTCCAAAGCATCAATTTTTCATACCCTCCAATTTTGTTTCTCACGAGGCCATTCCTTAGCTTGCTCTTCTCCCTCAAACTCCCAAATATTTCAGTATAATAGTCGTATAATAGCATATAAAGGAAGTCCCAACTCAATTTTGAAAATAGTGAATGTAAATTGGGAGATTGAAGTGGGTCATTTTTGCTTCATTTTTTGGTTGAAATTTTCAAAAGTAATTGCTCCCAAATTCGTACCCAAACTGCATTCTTTTCCGGTCCGGTGTTTCGCAACACTTCCAGAGGTTCTTGTGCAACTTTTTTTTAAAATACAGGAAAACCAACACTAAAATGATGTGGCATGATTAGATATATGGCATCAATCTGTTGGTCCACGAAATAAGGATTTCAAAATCATATGTTTTCTATGGGTTCTGGAGTAATGCCCATTTATATATTACCGAATTATCAGTAACCATGCTGAGCTCGCAACGCAACATAGAGTATTAACATAGAGAATCCTCTCAGCCTGTGTGCTTCCAAATACTCTGGATTGAGTTAGCAACGTTTAACCATACCTTGTAGGATACCTCGTTTACTCTATAAAATTATTACTGGCACTGGTGATAATTATTGCTGGCTTTAAGAAATTATCATATTAATCTTTAAAATTGCAATAAATATCCATCATATTATAAAAAACTAATATATATAATTTTATTTACAATTTTAGAAACGAAAATGATGATTTTTTTTTTATAATAAAAAATATATTGATAAAAGTATGAGGGGTACCCAAATCGATATACATAAAAAGGAAAGTAAGCAATACATGTATTACAAGCAGTCTAAGGCCAACACCAAAGAGAAAGAAAAGGGAAAAGGGAGTTAGCCTATAATATCTGACCATGTAGCCAATGATGGTTTGCTCGAAAGAAAGAAATAGAATAGAATTCCCAGAGGTAATAGTAGCAATAGTTATAGCAATACCTGACGCTTCTCCACTTCCGATACGAGGTTGTCGGGGTCACCATCCAGAATTACACAATCATCATCATATAAAATTTTGAAGGAAAAAAAAAAACGTAAAACTCAATTGTACGCGCAAACCATACACACACACACAAATATTTGGTATATAATTGACCTACATATAATTCACTGCTTCTAGGCGGAGAACTTTTTACTTGATTGCCCAGGGTTGCTAGACACGTTAATACATGCATTTTGTTACGGCCAGTTTTATGGTGCTCCATGTGCCGGTGCACCTCAAAAAATACCTACCATAGTAGGTTGAAAGCAGGTTTTTGACATGTACATTTTAAAAAGTATATTTATTTAAAAATATTTATATTTTTTTTTAACTCTTAATTTATCATATGCATTCTTCCAATTAAAAGCTATTTAACATACAATTCATTAATTAGTAATTACTACGATAACTTACTAATCTTTAAATAAACCTTGATATGATAAGTTAAAAACTATCTAAATAATATAATTTTTAAATCCATATAAGTAAAAGCTATTCAATTACAATTTTACTGGAGATCAATTTTTTAAGTTGATATTAATGATTTAAAATACAAATTATTTGCTCAATTTAATTCTTACTCTTATATGTATATACATTGAAATGATTTTTTTTAGATAACATTTTAAATTAATGATTAATATACATATTATTTGCACAAAATTAATTCTTACTTTTTTTTAGAAAAAAAATTAATTCTTACTCTTATATATATATATATATATATATATATAATTCGCTCACTCTCACATAAAAAAGACCCTCTCACTTGATATGTTCCCTATATATATATATATATATATATGTTTGCTATTAAGTGTTTAGAGAAGTATGATAAATTAACGTGAGAGGCACAATAGGCACAGCGCTATCAACAGAAATGTACATGATTCATTATTTGGTAATAGAAAAACAATAACAGAATCAGTAGTCTTTAGGCATGCAAAAGAGGGTAGTTCTTGCTCAGAAACTAGCTAGCGAACATGCACCAAATTCTGTAATTGAGTGTAACAGCCAATAGGGGTAGAAAAGATTACTAAAAGATTCTATCACCTAAAATTGCCAAGCTTCAATTTCGGACCCAAACAAGAAAGCATTATATGCATCAAGAGCCGCTAACAGAACCTGTTCATCGCTAAGAACCTCCATACCCCAATCTCCGATAGCCATATCCCACCTCAGATTCACCTCAGGGCTCATCACCGAATTTCGTTCGTTCGTGAAGTCCCTCAGCTCCAAAGGATCCCTCACCATCTCCAATTCATGATGCGAAATACTCAACTTATGGCGATCCAAGCTGTTCCAGAACCCGACGAAGGTGCATTTCTTGCTCATGAGGAGGCTTCGGAGGATTTGGGGTGCTTCGTCGGAGCAGCGGAGCTGGTAGATCAGGCACTGGTGACCGACGCAGACCTGCACCGTTTCTGCAGGACCGTCGGGTCCTGCGATGTGGGGTGACCAGAAGACTCCGAGTCCGATGACGAGGCGGCTATGGCGGAAGTAGATGCGGTTCCATTTGAACATGACGTTGAGCCATTCGTCTGCCAACTCGGCGTTGTTGGTGACGGTGACGTCTAAGGTGTTTCCGAAGCCGGTGATCTCGTAGGCGCGATGGTCGTCGTGTTGTGTAAAGGTTGTATGGATCGGCATTTTTTGTGAACTCTGCGGGTGGTAGTGGTGGTGACTTTTGTAACAAATCTTGGCAGTTAGTTATGCATGGATTCTAATAAATCTTGATTCACTATTCAGTCAAAAACAAAAAAACAAGAGCTTTGATTCATTACAAACGCCTGCATCGTGGGTTATATAATTATCCACACCACACATTATCTCACTGCTTGGGTAAAACAATTTTTAATTGTCCAACTTGTGTGAAACATATAAATCTGAATATTACATTAACATTCCATCAAATTAAATTCAAAAAAAAAAAATACTTTTCTTTATGAAGTCGCAAAAAATAGCCCTTGCTTTGTTACATATTAACTCAAGTGGAGTGGTGTAAAAAAAAAAAGTTATTTTAATATATATATATATATATATATATATATATATATATATATATATATATATATATATATATATATATAGGGAACATATCAAGTGAGAGGGCCTTTTTTATGTGAGAGTGAGAGAATTATATCATAGCCATTGAATCAAACTTTAAACGGTCAAGATTAAATCACAAAGTCATGTGACTATTTTAAGTGGTCATGTGACATTTTAAAACCATGAAATAACTTTTAATCTTGACCATCCATGTATGGTTGTATGATCCAGATTTACTCCTCTTACTCTCATATAAAAAAGGTGCTCTCACTAGATACATCCCCTATATATATATATATCATATTATTTTTTTCTTCTATTTTAAAATCTATTTGATTTATATCTTCTCTTTTCTCGTACAAGTTAACTATTTTTCTAAAATATATTTATCTATTATATTATTATTCCTCTTCTCTCTTGAAAATTTATTTTATTTATTTATTTTCTTTGGACAATGCAAGTTAACCATTTTTAAAAAATGTATTAATCTATCATATCATTTTTCTTCTTCTTTCTTGAAAATCTATTTGATTTATCTAATCTCTTTGTCCGGTGCAAGTTAAATATTTTTCGAAAATATATTGATTTATCATAATATTTTTTTTCTTCTCTCTTAAAAATTTATTTGATTTTTTCTTCTCTTCTCCCTTACAAGTTAACCATCTTTAGAAAATATATTTATATATCATATTATTATTTTTATTCTGTCTTGAAAATATATTTGAGTTAATTCACTTCTTTTCTTCGTGCAAGTGAACCATTTTTAGAAAAAAATATATATTTATTTATCATATTTTTTCTTCTTTTTTGAAAACCTATTTGATTTATTTCTCCTTTTTTTCTCGTGCAGTTTAACCATCTTTAAAATATATATTTATTATTATATTATATTTTTTATTCTCTCTTGAAAATACGTTGTTTCCTTTTTCCCATGCAAGTGAACCGTTTTTAGAAAATATATTTATCTATCATATTATTATTATTATTATTATTATTATTATTATTGTCTCTTAAAAATCTATTTGATTTCTTTCTTCTCTTTTCCTATGCAAGTTAACATTTTTTTAGAAAACATATTTATGTATCATGTTATTTTCGTCTTCTCTCTTGAAAATCTAACGATTTTATTTATCTATCATACTATTTTTATGAAAACTTACTTGTATCAAGGTTATATATCGTTGATTTATCATTTCTCTATATAATTTATCTAAACACTAATCTATACTATAATGATCTTGTAAGTCATATGAGAACTATTATGATGATGATGATGATGATGATGATGATGATAATAATTATTGGATTTTTATATATTATGTATATTTATTTGAATTTTATAGATGCTTTCCCTAACTTAATATTGAATTAAATGATGTTTTACTGAGAGGTTGACACATGAAATAGCATTCAATGAGATCATTCTTAGATGTATATAGTATAAATAAGAAACAACGGCAATATCTTGTACATGGCCTTGATTCTAGTTTATGAATTTAATATGTTATTGTGGGCTCTTTCCATTATTTTCCCTAAGAAATCTAACAAGTCTTCACGTGAGAGCAACTATCCTTGAGTTGCATTCCAAAATTTGAAACTAATAGGTTACGTGGGCTCCCACACTATTTCTATGGTCTCTCTCTTCAATTTTCTATTATTTTAATTCTTTTAAAACAAAATAGTAAACCCACTTACCTTAATATAAAGAAAAACAATTCTAATAAATTTTTATACTATTAATTTATTTATTTTTTTATACTAAATCTCATAATAACTTCATCTTTTATTTAAAAGACTATATTGAAATTTTAGGATATTACAATTCTCGATGTTAAATTTGTGCTGTGAATGCAACTGGTTTAGTAATTAATTGTTTAACCGTTATAACAGTAGCGGTTATATATGGAGGGAGATTACATGTCTCAAATGATGTGCCACTTTCTGTCTCATCCATTCTGGGTAGGCCCAAGAATGAGTGAGACCTAAAACAAATTTTGAGTAAGATCTTTTTATTTTAAGTGAGATAGTCTCCTTGGATCAGGTTGACCTTTTTGTTAACATATGTGACCTTTTTGTTTTATAAAAAGCAAGAGTAAAATATTTGTTTTGTTGGTGGGCCTAAAGCTAGGGCTTTAATGCATGGAAGTTCCAAAGACGCTGCATATCATTTAAAAAGAACACATTTATAACAAATAATATGTTTAAATTTTCAAATGGCATAATTTAATTGGATGGAACCGGAAGTGGGACACCATTTGGAGTAAGGTGATCTCCATCACTTTAGCGGTTGGGTGGGTTTATTGTTTCACAATGGTCCTTTGTCTAAGGAGTAATCATTAGTGGTGTAATCGGGTCGGTTTGGGTAGGATTTGGGGGGTTTCATCATCCGAACCGATCAAATTTGATCGGTTCGGATTTGAGTGCTTTTTAACTACGAAAATTAATAAAAAATAATAAAAATAAAAATGAAATATACATATTAAATTATTAATTATATTAATATAATATATAATAATATATTAAAATTATATACATGTATATAAAATAATTTTAAAAATACATATTTATAGGGTTCGGATCGGATTAGATTTGTAGGATCCGAGACCGAACCAACCTTGTTCAGATTGGTGGTTTTTAAATCCGATCCAATGATCTGAACCAATCAACCAAAATCGGTTCGGATCCATCGGATTCGCAGATCGGATTGGATTCGCTTACACCTATAGTAATCATGCCCTGTTCCTTTTGGTGTGGGTGGGGGCAAGAGCTTGTTAGGCATTGAGGTTTTTGGCCTCTTTTGGTTGTCATTAGACTCTATTTTCTTTTCCTCTTGGACACCTTATACTTTTGGTATAGCCGTTTTTCTTCGTTAATAAAGTTTTGGCTTATAAAAAAATGTTAGATGACAGTTTTTTTAATAGACAAATATTTGTAATTAGTGTGTTATAATTAGCGGGGTAGTTGAACTTATAATCTCCTTATCAATCCAAATATCATATTCCTCCCCCGAAGAAAGATTTGAAGGTGCAGGGAATCTGAATCCTAGAGCTGGCAAAATAATCCATGGATCCATTTTCTATCCAATCCATCCATGAGAAATATCTATCCATCCCATCCATTTACAAAAATAAAATAAAATGGATTCGATTGAATTATATTATTTTTTTGTTGAATGGTTTATGATCCATCCATTTTTCTTTTTAAATTCATTGGACCAACAACCAAAAAGTGATGGATCAGTTTTATCCACTTCAAAACCATTTTACTTTTTCAAATCATTCTTTTTTCTACTTACTATTTATATTTATTTCTGTTCACTTTTTCAATTTTATTTATTACTTTTTTCTTTTTCGTTGTATTTAACTAATTAAAAGAGAAGAATTTCATAACAGGCAACAACTATTATTATACTTCCATAGCCAAGCCTGTTCATCGAGAATATGAAATGGCTTCTTGCTTCACTATTCAATCTGCTGGCGAGTGAGGGGGTAGATTACATTTACATGATTGCAAGATTCGGATACAGAACACAGAGAGAAAGGAGATAGAGAGAGATCGACGAGAGAGAGACAGAGAGAGAGATTGAGAATGAAGGACTGAAGGCAGAGAAAGGAGAGAGACGAGAGAGTCTGATAGAGGAGATGGATTTGAGAGAATATTTTGATCACAATACTTTTAAAAGTCATAAAAATTATTTAATTTTTAAAATATTTTTGTGAATGGATGAGAGAGATACTATTTTGTATACATGAGAGATACTATTTTGAAATAATAATTAAAACCATTTATTTTTTAAAAATAATTTTAATGGATGAATTGGATACCTATCCATAAAAAAGTTGTTAATAGATAGATTTGATGATTTTTCTTAAATGGATCATGGACGGATTTGATATTTTTAATAAACTTTTAATAGATCATAATGGATTAATAGATTGTTTTTATTTCATCTACTATATTATGAATAAAAATTTATCTAAACCATTTGTTTGCCACCCCTACTGAATCCCTAGTTAACTGAGATGCTTATATGATGTGCTAAGACATACTTTCTTTTAGAATGGAACCTGCTGATGTTTTAGTTTTTCTCCACAAAAGATTAGTCCTGAACAAACTCCCGTAGGATATTAGTTCTCGTCTTAGGTTGGCGGTGAGATACTCCTAGAAGTAAATCGGAAAAAAAATCGCTTATCATATATACAAAATTGTTTGGTTGGTCGTTGAATAAAACACATAAATAGTTACTTGTTTTTATTTTTAGTTTCAATTTGGTCCCTCTTTTATTTTTTTTATTTCAAAATAGTCCCTTATTTTACGAAGTTATACCAATGTGGTCCCTCTTTTATTTTTTGTTTGGAAATGATCCCTCATTTTGCTAAAGTTATACCAATATGATCATTTTTTTTATTCCGAAATGGTCTCCCTTTTATTTTATTTTTACAAAATAGTTTCTTATTTTACAAAAGTTATATTAGTTTGGTCTTCTTCATACCACATTTTAAATGAAAGGACCACATTGAGACCTAAAACATAAATAAGGGACCAAATCGAAACAAAAAATAAAAGAGACACCAAATTGAAACCTAAAATAAAGATAAGGGACCAAAAGTATAATTTAGTCTAATTTATATTTATGACAATAAACTTACTATTCTATCTGTTATACTTAATTTATACTTATGGTAGAAAACTTACTACTCTATCTGTTAGTGCTACAATGAATACAATAATCCTTAATTGTTATTATTTAACTCATTTTTCTACATTTAAGTATGAATATTGTTTCAAAATATTGTGAAATATACTAACATGACGTTGGTCCGAGTGGAACTGGGCTCGGATCCTTTAAGTAAGGTCTCGAGTTTGAGCTTTGTGGATGGAAAAAACGTGATTGGCAGGGGAGACCCACTAAAGGTGGCCAGTTAGGTTCCCTGACAGAGATTAGTTATCGGTGAAATCGATGGATACTTCGCATCTATGTCATGGTAACAAAAAAATACTGTAAAATATTAATCCCCGCATCTTACCGGTACATGATGTTAAGTAATTTACAGCCAATTGAAATTGTTTTACTTATTTTATTTTAAAATTATTATTTAATTTCTTCCTGTCTTTTATTGCTCTGAGTTCCTTAAGTTATTGTATTACAAATATATGTTTTATATGAAGCCCATGACAACTTTAAGATGTCCATATTGTAGATAGCTTAATTAATATCAACTATCATGTCATACCAATTTAAAAAGTTGTTTCTTTGTCCACCAAAAAATAAAAATAAAAAGTTATTTCTTTTGCAAGTGAAAAGAATAGCTTATGAAGTAGTTATTCAAAATGAGTAACTATTCTATAAACAACGTGACAAAAATCTTCATACAACACAAAAGATAAATTGATTTTTATACTAAAGACATTGTTCTTATGTATCAGTAAATAGAGTCAGCAATACTTATTTATAATGAAATAGACAAATAACAATAAACTTATTCATTTTTTTCATCTATTTACTTGTCCTTCATCTACTATAAAAATATTTATTTATTGCTATTTTAATCCATTATTTTCTATATTAAGTATCGATATTCTTTTAAAATAACTCGTCAAAAAAATATTCTACTAGAATAAAGAATAGAAATATTTTAGCTTAATCACTTTTGATCTCCCTATTTTAGTGTTTTGTCGAGTTTGGTTCCCAATTTTTTTCGCTTGATTTTAGTTCACACATTTAAAAAATATGTGATTTTGGTCCATTCGTTAAGTTAACATCCATTAATGAACAAAAAAAAAATATCCATTAATGAACATTATAGATCGACATTCACTTATTACACCACTTGTTAGAAAGTATAAGTCAGGTTAGAATATCATAAACCACGTCAGATACACCATTAACTAATAACTATTAGATTTTAACATATAGATGGACCAAAATTGCATATTTTTAAAATGTATGAACTAAAATCACACTAAAAAAAAGAACTCAAAATCGTCCACGAAAGCACGGTTAAGCCAAATATTTTTTTAGGGAAATGATAGTTGCACACTCAAAGTTGGCACCCAAAGTTGACATATTGGTTAATCGGTACAAATATTTTGTTAATTCAGTTCATTATATGATTAATCATGTGTAAGTATTTGATTAATTCATGATGACCCATTAATCATATAAAAAACTGAATTAACTAGATATTTGCATGTGATTAACCAAATATTTACATGATTATAGAAAATAAGCTTCATATAACCCATTAACCATATAATGAACTGAATTAATAAAAATTTACACATAATTAATCAAGGTGTTCACCTAAGTGTCAAACCCAGGTGTTCACCGTGCATTAGTCATTTTTTTTTATACATAATACATAATTCTTCCGGTTCGGGCAAAGAATCTAGCAGAGTAGTTCCAGAACCAGAGTTGTATTCCCATTTTCCCAAAAAAAAAAAAAAAAAAAAGAGAAGAAGAAAAGGAGTCGTATTCCCAGGTGAACCTCCATTTTCATCTACAGTATTGATCTTCAGAACTTAACCATTTTCAGGGTGTAGCTGAAATGCGGCGGCAAAATATACTCATTGTAAATTTCCTCTCAACGCTCCTACTTATTTCTTTAATTTGTTGCTTCAATTACCATTTATTTACGATACAAATTGTTAAGTCATGCTGATAAGATAAAAGCTCTCTGTTGAACAGCACAATCCTAACTCAGATCAGAGCATTTCTGGTAATTTCTTCTGCAATCCATAAACAATCAGTGTTTATGCAAAAACGGTTAGTGCTAATCATTCACCTCTTTCTTCTTTCCTTCAATTACCAGATGAAGAAGACGTTGAAGCATTTGACGACGTCGTTTCACTGGACGCCTCTGCCCCTCCCTCCAACAAGGTTCGCTCTTCGCACTTCCAACTTTAATTGCTCCTACTTTATAATGAAATTGTTAGTAGTCCTGTTGAGATAGATGTAGTGTGCGTCTGGGTAAATTACTTAATAAATACTTATTTATTGAGCTATTCTAAAATAAGTTAAAGAGCTTATTTTCATAAGCTCCACTGACAAGCTTATTAAAATAAGCTAGAAAGAGCTTATAGGAAGTCAAGAGTGTGTTTAGATAAACAACTTAGTTAAGCACTTTTATTCAATAACTTATTTTGGAATAAGCTAAAAAGAACTTATTTTCTTAAGCTTCTTTGACAAGCTTATTGAAATTACCTCAAAAGAGCTTATAGAAAGGTCCTAAGCTATTTTTATAAGCTAATTTCCGTAAGATATTTTGATAAGCTCTTTCAAATGCCCCCTTATTCTATAACGTCTTACCACCACATATTTATACCTTTTAATCATCATGTTGGTTTTTTATTTTTATTGTTTTTTATAGGAAGAATTGCCTCTTCCGGTGCGGCTAGACTTTCTAAAAGGTGCCTGAACTGTCCTAACTGTTGATAGAAATTATAAACTTCTTTATATTTAGCTATTACTGCAAATTTTCTGCATTAATTTATAGGAGTACAATTATTAATTTTGAGTACTACACAGGAATGTGTGATCAAAATTTGGCTGGGAAAGGCAGCAGTTCATCATTAGAGGCATGTCTTACCAAAGTTTGGGTTTCCAATACTTTTCCAATTGTTTGTTTTATGTACACAACTAATATTGCTGTTATCAGAAAACAACAGGTATACCTTTTGAAGATGAGGTTGAAGTGCCTGACTTCAAGGATGGTGAGTTCAGTAACATCTCAGGAGAGATAGTTGCCAATTCAAGTGATGAAGAAGTAATTTCTGAAGATGAGGTACTCATTAAGTTCACATGGAATTTTATTTTTATTTTTATTTTTTTTGTGATTATAGCCATCTGTTTATCCATTTGTCCAGCTTATGTGCTTTATCATGTACATGAAAGCTTTTCTATGACCTTATCCCCCTTTTTTAGATGATATGATCTTTTATGTTTTACTAGGGAAACACTGTCCTCTAAACCAGAGAGCTTCACAAATATGATCCTCGATTTATCAGAAATGAACAACTTTGAGATAAAAATGAAAAATCTGAAGCATCGTTATGTTTCAAAGAAAGTGCTTAATGTTCAGCATTCCATGCTACTTTCTCTGAAGCATATAGATCTTGTATCTGCTCCTAAGGAAATAGAAGTTTCTGGGTCAGTGCATTGAGTTATTTGCAAACACTTGGGGGAAATGAAATTTTTTGTCAGTGGGGTTTAACATTGAAATAAAGTGCCTTTCATAATTCTTGAGTGTCATGTGTCATCCGGGTACTGACTACTAGTTTTGCAATAAAATTCAGCATTTCGTATAGTATCAATGTTTCATTTCTTGATTGGTAAAGTAATTTCTGCAGTGAAATGGAGGTCTTTCCTTTTAAGGATTGCATTCAATTAGAAGTTGAATTTAAGAGCTCTTCTCCTAATCAGTAGTGATGAGATGACCAAAGTCTATCCCATTGGTTGTCAGTAGTCAGATACTCACATTATGTAGGTTATTTACAAATGTAAACATTTTGTCGTATCTAAATGCATTTTGGCATAATTGTTGTGCCCTCAAGATTTTTTTTCTGACAAGTCATGGGATCTAGCTTTATGGGCACTTCATTAGGATAACAATAACATTTACATCAACCTTTTAAGGGTAATAACTGAAGTATTCTGTCCAATTGATAACTTTGTAGGCATTTGTAGCAAAGCTAAGACAGTATTTTCATTGCCATCACAGTCACATAAATGTGGGCGCTTTGGTGCTTCAATCTCCAACGTTGATAGATTGCCTGAAACATTTAAAGCTGTTGATCCCGGAGCTTCTGCAACTTTAGATGAAAATTATCTTGAAGGTGACGGCAAAATGGAAATAAATTCAGACACAGATCCTGCTGAAACAGAAGCTCTCGCACATGGATTTAACCTGCCATCAATAGCTGATCTTTTTGATAAACTCCAAGATAAGACTAGTCTGGTGGGTTGAAATTTTAGAAATGCTTTCCTTATTCTTTGACTTATCTAATTACTTTTCCCTGCCTTTTTGTTCCAGTATTTTCCACATGATAGTCAAAGAAAAGGAAAAACAGTGCAACTTTTTCAGAAGAGGAGTAGATTCCACTTGCAGGACACAATTGTTGACAGTGAAGATTCCCCTGAGCCTGTGGGTAGTGGATCATCAAGTGACAATGAGGTATATCTTTGCTAAGATTGCTCTTGTAGTTATCAGTTTCTTGTCTCGCTACATCTATTTACTTTTACAGGTAAATGATCAGAACATGAAGATTAGTTTCCCCGGAAAGAAAATGCAGACCATGGCTGATCGATTTCAGGAAGCTTTAGGGTCTTCCTCTGTTATTGATGAAGGGACTAATTTTGCAGCACTTAATTCATTTAGGTATAAAGTGTCATAGTTTCCTATTATTTTCATGCAATTGAAAAAATGAATTTGTATTAATTCTGAATTCAGTACATGATTATCCTGCTAAATTGTGCAGAGCTGGAATATCTGAAAAACTGCAGCAGGTGATGCAAAGAGAAAAAGAAAGAGACATGGACTTCTGCAAACAGTTACAAACTGGAGCTAGTAAAACTTTTGCTTTTACTCTGTCCGTTCTTTCCATTCTTGTCTAAGTATAACACCATTAAGACTTCTTTCACTACAGAAACCATCATTGATTAGTTTTTCTTTCTTTTCTTTTTTGTTTTTGGTTTTTTTTTTTTTTTTGGGTGGGGGGGGGATGATTCAGAGGGGTATGTATAAATTTACATGTAATTTTACACATTTGGCTGCACATATGCACACAACATATGTGTTTATTATATGTATATTTTTTGAATCTCAAAAAAAAAAAAATCGCAGATGAACTTGGCTGTGTTGATGTGAAAATCATTTCAAGATACTTGGATGGAAAGCTGACTGTCTGTCATTGCTCATTCGGCAAGTACAATGAGGTGAAGTTTTAGATACCAACAAATTAACTGAAATTTGGGCTTCACAGATTGTTCTATATGCTTATTATTGCCATGACATTTACACTCAAGAAAAGGCTTGATTGTTTGTCCTAATGCAACCAATCTGACATGTTTGGTATCATGATTAAAGGGAAAAAAGGAATATGATAGAATACAAAGGAATTTGATTGTCTGTTGCTTAATTAAAAATTAGAACATGTTAATGTTAGAGTTGGAGAATCATGAACTCTTGTAAATGCCAGTTTTAGCTGTTAATTCCATTTGATTGCATTCCATCACTCGCACTCCTAATTTGAGATGATTGTTTTGCTTGAAGGGGAACAACCACATACAGATATACCCAATAGTTAGTGTTAGATTAAAAATTGATTGTAGGTGTTCGGTTGTTTTTGCAGAATTTTATGTTACGAGATAATTCCAAAGGAATGGGGTTTGGTGGCAGGGTAAGCAATCAAATCACTATCATCTTTAGTCCAAGAGTTTGCGACAGTGTTGACCTTGAAGTTGGAAACTTGATCCGCATTTACCCTCCATGGTATGATTCTAAAATTTATACTTTTTTGTGCATATTCAAGTGAGGAAAATTTTATTGTTCTATATCTTAGTTAAAGATTTCAAGCAAAATAGGTACTTTCGTCCTCTAACTTTAATTATTTTTTCAAATTCATCCTCTTATTCTTTTTTTTTTGCACCAAACCTCAAGAAACTAAAATCACCATTAATGACAAACTTTCAAGCTTCTCAAACCGCAACATTTCAACCTTATAGCCCTCACCATGATTCGTTGATGGCTTCGAATGTTGGTTCACATAGAAAGCTCAAAAATATTCCAAGCTCCTGAAATTAATGGCTTCTCATAAATGCATAAGCAAAAAAATCTGAAAGGTTTGAATTTTGAAGGGATTGAGATTGAAAAAAAAATATGTTGGTGAAATCGTGAATTTGGAAGCAAAGTTGGAATTTTGATGGGGTGTATAAACTGGTTGGGTATGGAATGGAGTTGCTGGAACCCTAACATGCCATTTGGAGAAAGATGTTGCACTGTAACTGTCATTAACGGAGTTAGAGATGAAAGTAGCGGCGAGGAAAATGTTATCTTACTTTTCAAAATTTGAGGATGAATTTGACCCCCCCCAAAAAAAAAAAAAAAAGAATAGAAAACGAATCTGAAAGTTTAAATAAAGTTGTTGGACAAAAGTTTTTATTTGGCCAATATTTTATTTCTATCCTGGCTGTAGGATCTCAAGTTTCCATGAACTGCATGCTTTCTCCTTTACTGATCTCTTTTGGTTCTTGTTCTTGGACAGGAAGGAAGTTCAAGTGGGAAATGATAACATTATCTTGTGCACATATTTCTCCGAGATTTCATCCACATTTGATTCACTGTGATCAGATGAGACTGTCAACATATTCAGTTTCTATAAGAATGAGTTCTTAATTAAATCTAGGAACTAGGAAAAGGACAGCCCTTCTGTCTTGACTCATGAGTCTAGGAGACCTTTGAATTATTCCTACAACAGGGTGCATAATATTTTTATGTCGCAGTTCTGAAATATTCACAACTAATGACAATTTAAATTCCTAACTTGGAAGTAAACTTGCAGTTGTTGGTTCTACATATATGTAAAACAAAGCAAAATATCTGGAGGCAATACGGTATGTCATCACACATGTATAACCATGTCAATTAGTTAGGCGCGTAATCAAGCCTAGAACTTTAACTTCAGCCATATTGACCAAATTACAGCATATGGTTGAAGTTAAGTCATGGACTTGGTTAAATACAAAAGTGAAAGGGTTTAATTATCCACTATCAAGTTGGATTGTAAATCCTGCAGGCTGTTTAAATTTCCACTGACGTTTGGGTGAGGTTGTTGCCGTTTGTCTAGGGGACAATTTTCTTGGAATTTATTATTTTGATTCTGTTATCTAACTGGTCTGTGAAGGATCTGGACGGCTGATAGGTTTGGCAGCAGTGTTACAACAACTGGGTTTTTGTTTTTTATGCATCTGTTGGCGGTTTTTCTGGTAGCAGCAGGTGGTGTTTTATGTTGGTGTGCCATAGTGTAACAGGTGCTTTGTGGCATTTTGTCATTTTTCCAAGCTGTGTGAGGAGATAAGATGCCTCTGCTGCTTTGGAGATTTTTCTGCTGTTATCACCATTTGTCTGTCACCTTGAGCAGAAGGGTATCACTTTAACTCTATTTTTTTGCTGTTATTATTCAGTTCTTGTAGCAGCAGGGCTATTTGTTTGTGACCATTCTTGTGGTAGCTTCCATCTGTATGCATATCTGCACAGGGTGGGAATTCTTAATTCCTTTCTTTGCTGAAATAAGATAACTTTGACGGGAAGTTGGTCTTTTAGTTGGTATAGATGCAGTTGTGTAGTCTACAGGCCTGTCTTTGTATTTCTGGGTCGCACTCTTTTAGTTAGTATAGCATGTTATGCTTATGTTTTGTTGGTGGTGGGGTCTCATAGTTGTATAGCGTTGCAGGCCAGGGCTGTATAGCTTCCTTAGCTACAGCTTGTGCTTCAGTTATTGCTCCTTTTTTCTAATAAATTTGTTTGGTTTATTAAAAAAAATGACTTTAACTTCAGCTTCAAGAATGCAGCTTTTTTCCACTAAGAAACCACAATTCGGGTCTTTAAATTTAGAGAAGGCCACAAACTATCTGGATCCCAAACCAAGTGGAGATGTTTAATTATCACAGGCTGTAAGAGAAAGACCCCAAGCTAAAGTCACATTTTCATAAACCACACACACCAAAGCTACAACTTAGGGCAACGACAAAAGAAAAAGTTTACACCCAATGTGTCTTACAAAAAATACATACTCCCTCCGGTCCATAATGTAAGTAAAAATTTCCAAATTTTTTAGTCCAAAATATAAGCAAATTTAAACTACTTTATTCTTATTTAATAAAGTTATTCTCAGAATATCCTTCATTTAATACAAATTTTGTTTTCCAATGACTCCTTTTATTCTCAATAACACAAGCTTAATAAATAAGATGAAGGGTGATTTAGGTAACAAACTTAATTTTTTATTCTCAATGACTCTTTTAAATGAGATTAATTAACTATCTTAATATGTGTGTCCCATTTAATTTTTGCTTACAATAGAGACCGGAGGGAGTAATTTCACAGACGAAAAAAACACAGGATACCTATATTTTACAAATTATAATTATTCTATGTATTTTCGTATTTTGAAAATTAGTCTTGTTATTTGTACAATATAAATGAGACATCATTTATACAACTTACTCACATTTCAATAATATCGCTGCTTCACCTCGAAACATGTTGTACTTCAATACTCTTCCACACTCACAAGTATCTACGTTATCTCGTATGTTGTTTATTGTTGTTGTCCAAAAAACGTTTTCCTTTGAAAATATATGATGTTTTTCATTTTTAACACTACAAGAAATATCTCTCTATGCATGAAACTAAACAATTATTCAATTATTCATCTCTCATACGATGATGAATTCCATCCTTTACAAAATTCATTTGAGAGAAACATCTTTCAATTGTTGTGGCTATCACAGTTAAAATCAATCCTAGCTTTCAGAAGTGAATACATCATTGCATATATAATATGCCTTTTAGTTTTCACAAACATTTTTAAAAGATCACTTACCCCATTTAACTTTGAAAGTTGATCATTCCTCTATGTATGACTTTCTATTTTCATTTCTCTGAGTTGTGGTCTTCCTTTTCAATTTATATATGAAGTAATTAAATTCAATTTTAAAAAATTAAAAAAAAAAAAAACTTAATGGATGGAGTACCTGTACAACTAATAAGATGAATGGTGATGTTTTGAGATATGAAAGAAAAAATATACTATAAATTAAATTTTTTTTTTCACCCTGCCTTCACACCCTAACACATGCATGCCCATGACCTTCATATGCATCTTCAACTGGAATAACGCTGACGCTAACCGTTTCTTTTTCACAAAATACATATTAATCAATATCCTAGCTAATATTTTTTTTAAAACAAAACCTAAAAAAAAAAAAACAAGCTTATTTTTTTAACAGAAAATAATAACACAAGCAATATAAGTGGATGAGAGAAGAGAACCGACATCTTTCATGGGTATGAATGACACAATTTTGTATTGGCAAGTTACTTGATGTCCTTGGTTGATGCAGATGGTCAATGCTAAGGACTAGGGATGCTTTAATTTGACTTTAGAAGTATTCCAAATGGCAAAACTTACATGTAGTTTTTAAGGTGCTTCTAGTGTTGTATTGTTTTCCAATAAAAATATTGAAAATTAGTATGACGATTAAAAACTCAAGTATTGCTCGTTTGTTTCTGATTACTACTCAGCTAGTGGTTTAGGTTTAAATATTAAACAATTGCACAATTCTACCAGCAGGTCGTTGTAGTATAGTGGTAAGTATTCCCGCCTGTCACGCGGGTGACCCGGGTTCGATCCCCGGCAACGGCGAATTTTTTTTCGTTTCGTCGTATAATTATTCCATCTCAGCTGATTTCCTTATTCCTTAATAATCAACCAATAATCATTCTTCAATTTAACTACTAAAACTAATGATTGTAATCTTTGTTTTTGGTTACAACTAATGATTGTAATCTAATCAGTAATCACACATCTTATCTTATCTGATTACATTATAAATCTAATCCAACTCGTGAAAAGACGAAATAGCCCTCTGTTTTTCATCAAATTCACAGTCGTTTTCAGTGATATGCTTGGCGGCAGAGAAAAGCTCAGAAGAATCATTTCAATTCCTCAATGGCTACCTTTTCTGCTTGGCCAAACCCTAACCCTAATCCCAATTCCAATCCAAACCCTAATTTCCTCCCTGATCAATCCCAAACCCTAGACTTCGATTCCATAACGCCCTCCCAACCTCAATCCCCACCTCACCCCTCGCCGGAATCTTCTTCTCCCCAACCTCCGGCGCCGTCGCCGCCGCCGTCGCTCCTTCAACTCTCCTTCAACCAAGACCACGCCTGCTTCGCCGCCGCCACCGACAACGGCTTCCGCATCTACAACTGCGACCCGTTCCGCGAGCTCTTCCGTCGAGAATTCGACGGCGGAGGCATCGGCCACGTGGAGATGCTCTTCCGCTGCAACATCCTAGCTCTCGTCGGAGGTGGGTCCCACCCTCAGTACCCTCACAACAAGGTCATGATCTGGGACGATCATCAAGGGAGGTGCATCGGCGAGCTGTCGTTCCGCGCCGCGGTTCGCGGCGTTCGGCTTCGACGAGACCGAATAATCGTCGTGGTGGAGCAGAAGATATTCGTCTACAATTTCGCCGACCTCAAATTGTTGCACCAGATTGAGACCGTCGCGAACCCTAAGGGGCTGTGTGCGGTTTCGCATGTTTCGGATTCTATGGTTCTCTCGTGCCCCGGTTTGCATAACGGTCAGATTCGGATTGAGAATTATGCGCAGAAGAAAACTAGGTTCGTGTCGGCGCATGATTCTAGAATTGCTTGTTTTGCTCTCACGCTAGATGGGCAGTTAATTGCCACTGCCAGCACCAAGGGTACGCTGATTCGGATATTTGACACAGATAATGGCACGCTGCTTCAGGAAGTATGTGACTTTGGTGTTTGGTTTGTGATAAGTTTTGTAATTTTTAAAGGCCCGTTTGCTTTTTTTTTAGTTTCTTGTTTTCGTTTTCTATTTGTTTTTGTTTTCATTGATAGTTGCAAAAATGTTACTTTGTTTTCAGTTTGTCTCTTGTGTTTCAAAAATTTGTATAGGAAACAGTCGAAACAACGAAATGTTTAAAATTGCTGTGGTTCAAAACTAATGGCTTGTTTAAAATTGAAGCTCAGAAGTGAGAACTGTGTTAGGTCCAAAATGTATTTTAGTTTGGCACGAGGATATTGGGAGAGTGAAGATGCTATGCTGAGCTAATTGAAAGATAGAAGAATCAATAATGTGAGTTCCCAGTGTTGACTAGTTAGACATGAATATGGTGCAGATTTGGACTGATACAGATTCATCTTTTTCAATTTAATGGTTTTTCCTATTGCCATGTAGTGAACTTGTTGGGCGGTGGTGATTATGAATAATTGCTATTGGTTTACTATTCATCTACCTAGTGGATTAAATTCATTATTTAATGTTTGCAGAAATAAATGAAATCCTTGTTTATGAAATAACTTTTTTTGTTAGCTATAGATGTATTTATATAGGTTAAATGTTTATCTCTGTATTGTTATTTATTTGCTTTGCTTTGAAGCTTGAATTTATTGGTCCTCGTGTATGAATTTATTGGATGTCGAATTTAGGTAAGAAGGGGTGCAAATGCAGCAGAGATCTTTAGTTTGGCATTCTCTTCTACTGCTCAGTGGTTAGCGGTCTCAAGTGACAAGGGTACTGTCCATGTTTTCAGCCTTAAGGTTAATTCCAATGTCCCTGAGGATCAAAAGTCACAAAGTTCATCCAATTCAGATGCTGCCATTACCCCATCAAAAGTCACAAAGTTCATCCCATTCAGATGCCGGCATTTAGGTATTGTTTGGTAAAATCACATTTTTTAGTCAAATTTACCAAAAGGGTATCAGAAATTTATTAATTCAAATGGAATATTTGATAAATCAATTTAATAGAACAATTTTCATATTTACACCGAACTGATAAGGACGCATTTCACTTAATGATGGTCAAAATCAGATTTGGAGAAGTGGAAAGCACCTCCTTGGTGCTTCCCCATTTTAGGAGCAGGATTATTGTTTTGATTTTTGGGGACTTGGGATGTTTGGATTCTGTGCAAAAGCAGTTTCTAAAGGGTACCCAAACAAAATTCACTGTTTTTTTTTTTCTCTTCCAAAGTGGATTTTGGCTTCAAGAGTTGCTTCCCTCGAATGGAAAGCTAAACTTGCTGGGCATAGTCATCAGTCACACTGACTTTGTTCAGGCAATGTAGGTTGGTTGAATGAAAAGGGGGGGAATTGATTACACAGATTGTCAATGTGAGATTTAAATGGCAGGCAATGTGATAGCACATGAAGCTACTCAGGTTCTGAAGTTATGATTTATTATTGCTTTTCACAATCCCCTGAAGATCTGTTTAATACCCCATTTTGAGTGTTAAACCGAGTAACAGATAAGCAATCTTAATTGAGGTCAACAAAGTTGTATTTGAATCTGTTAACATCCAAAGAATTGCCTGTTTTAAATGTCTTGCATTTGTCTGTTGAACTCATAAAACTATTTTCATTTAGATTTTGAATATCTTTTGAGTGCTTTATGGTTTCTATTTATTTGAAAAATTCATCATATTTTTGTCAGTTATGAAGATAAATAATTATCAATTCCCTTTTCCCGTGTTAATCCCATGTTACTTTGCACTTGCAGGAGTATTGCCTAAGTATTTCAATTCAGAGTGGTCAGTTGCTCAATTTCACTTACAAGAGGGATCTCATTACACAGTTGCATTTGGTCTCCAAAAGAATACAGTCATAATTCTTGGCATGGATGGAAGGTATGATTTGAGGAATTGACAAAATGCAATTTTCTCTAAGCTGTACCTGATAGCTATTCTGTTTATGTTAGATGTTGTAGGTTCTATAGTCATATGTAAAAGTGGTTAATAATGTGATTCCCTCTACACTTAGAAGTATTGCTGAGTTGACCTTTTGAAGAAAGGCCATGTCATGAACAGGAGAATTTTAAGTTTGCTACTTCTGTCTTGTGCTTTTTATTTTAAGATAAGATGAAAGCTAATACTGTCCCTAAACAACTTCGTATTTCTATTGAGATGATAGCTGAAAGCACGTAGACTTCCACACATTATTTTGTTCAAAATGCCTTGCATTTAGTGTTGTGCCTCTTCAGACAAATCCCTTCCATTTTATCTTTGCACTTATTTTTCTTTGGGTATGCTTGATATCTGTTTAGTGGATATTTTTCTATCCCTAAAAAGGTGGACGTTTTTGTTGTATTGATGTTAATGATTTGCAGTTGATTGTTCTATGCAGCTTTTATCGATGTCAATTTGATCCAGAGCATGGTGGGGAGATGACTCAGCTGGAATATCATAACTTTTTAAAGCCAGAAACAGCCTTGTGAGAGGATAAGAGATGATCTTGTGTGTTTGGAAGTCCCAAATCAAAACCAAACACTAGAAATCCTGTAAAGGATGGGCGAATCAGCTTTTAGTTAGGATTCTACAGTAATATGCACTGTGTATGTGAATATAGATGGAGACTGAAGTAACACTGACCCCCATTATTATTTACTCGGTCGACCTTGTTGCTTCCATTGTAATATTGTAATTATATTGTTTATTAATTTTAATTAATAAATATTGAGAGTATGGTAAAACTGTACCATCTCCTTGTTCCTGGATAATAATTGTATGTAAATGGGAGCTGTCGAATTTTATCTATCATTACAAATAGTGGTAGGATTATATAATAAATTTAAATAGTTATATAACTTTATGTTTTCACTTTAACAATTCTTGTAAGATGTAATGTAATGTTTAGATACTTGTTTAGACGGTCTATGCATTTGTAACTTTTTAAAAGTCGAATGGTTATAATTATACATACATGTCCATTTTACTTAGCAAAATTATCTTCCTACTTCCTAGGCTTTTCTTAGGCAAGCAGTTATGATCTATGTAATGTAATCAGCGCCAAGTCATGCTTTTGATTCTAAGGCCAAGAATATGTCAACAAATCTGTCGGGTTTTCTGTTTGATCAAAAAGCTTCTGCAGCTTTGGAAAATTTCGTAAAAGGCATTGTCTTCTACCCCAATCTTATATCACAGTCACAAGCCTCTGTTCTTTAGAATCAGATCATAATCATCTACTTCTCTTGTACCATAATTTTCTCAATCATATGGCAACAATAAATGTTCATGGAAATCCCCTCTCATTAGGCACCATGCGAGTCATTGCTTCCCTGTATGAGAAAGAGCAAATTTCAGTTTGTTCTAGTTGACATATCAAATGGGGAACACAAAAAGGAACCCTTCATTTCCCTTAATGTAAAGAATTACCACAAAATATATATTTCATAATGCTAACTTTATGAAGTGGATTTCCTTTCTTGTCCCTCCCATACTTAACTTTTGCTATGCATGGCAGCAAATAGGGAGGAAGCTGTTCAGAATGGTCTTGTTTGGATGTTCTCTGAAAGGTAAAAAACGGCCACAATAAGTTCACAAAATTGTTCTGTTGGTTTGTTTCCCATATTCATTTTTCAAGTGGTCTCATAATGGAAATAATCATTTCGTGAGTTAAAAAGAAGTTTATATTCTCATATCAAAATATAATTCACGATTGATTCTTCTTATTTTTACATAATTAGATTAAGGATCTTAATGACAAGAGCATTTAAAAGTAACTTTAGTGACCATCTGCTACCTTTCATGCAGCTTCTCATATGTAGATTGAGAAATCAAAAGCATGACCGACATTCAATTATTTCAGTACTTTTGCTTCTTTGAATGTAATAATATGTTATCCATGAGATGAGAGCAACTTCTCAGATGTAGAGTGGTCTCAAATGTACAAAGTGGTCTAAATTCATGACCATGAACATAACACTTTTCATCCAAAAATCAGTGTCTATAATAGTTGTCTAATGCCTTATCTGATCAAAAGACATAGCAGAAAGTGCCCTTAGTCAGTCAATTTGGAGGTCCATAAGTAATGCAGCATACGGATTATCATCTCAACTGTTGAATCATGTAGCAAGCTGGAAGCATATTTTTACCCACAAAGATGAGAGTTGAATTTAGTAATGATGGTTTGTAAACTAATACTGGCTCACTGACGGCAAGGGCAATTTTCAAGAAGCTCAACACATGCAAGCCCTCTCCAGGAACACTGAACCAGAAATGGTTACTTTCTCAGTACTCAATCAACAGAAGGCTTTTGAAACAGATATGGGCAAACAATATACCATCCCGGAATATCACCAATTCTCTAGTCGTCAATACAATACATGCACCTGACTAACTGACAATCAATAAATATATTGTAGCATGGTAGACTCAAAAAGAAATAACAGCTAACTTGTTGTTTAAACTTTAAACCTTTCATATATTTATATATCTCTATATATCCTCCTTGAACACCAATTTAGAGGGAGTGACAAGTATTCCATCTTAAGTTGCATAAAAAATGCTACAATAGGACTATGCCAAAAGTTCTCTAACATGCCTTCCATGTTCAACCTCCACAGAACTACAACCCAAGGAAAGTTTATCAACAAAGCTGGAAGACTTACGATGCCTTCTATGGTGCACCACCCGCCAAAATGGTGCAGTGGTGTACCACCCAAGTGGCAAAATCTGGACAATTCAGTTGCCACTTGGGTTTTTGACTTTCAACATTCAATCCTTTTTTTCAAATGGTCAAATGTATACGTAGTATATTATTGATCCTATATTATAATTAAGTATGTTTGTGTATTCTGACCGTATAAATTTTTTTTTTTGGTTGTTGTTTTTGTACTTTTTTATTTTATCTGTGTTTTTATTAACAGATCTATTTTATTATTCCCTTTTTTTTATCAGCGTTTTCGTATCCCCTCATTGCTACTGAGATCGATTTCTTTTATTTCCTTCCTCTGTGAGAAACTAAGAATGATAGGACCATAGATGAGCAAGTGAGCTCTAATGGGATGTTAGCACAGCAGCCTCACAGGCCCAAAGTGTGGAGAGTTTATGTTAGGAAAAATAGGAAGAGAGTGAAAAAGAATAATGAGGTGGCAGAGAGAGAAATGGGACGACATTTGTAGAAGGGAATTACGGTTATATGGGAGTGTGTGAGGTAAGAGAGAGGGAGGCAAAAAAATAATCATTGGTTTGTTAGGACAGGGAGCTTTTTGCCTCTGTTGGAGCTAGGCTCTGTGGCAGGGAATTGACATTCTCTGTAAACCTTCTTTTTCTGTTATTCTGAGTAATAGACAGCATACCCAGATTATCTTCATTCTTCTCTATTTCTATATTCTATTGTTTTCATATTTGTTTTCTATCAATTGGTCCGACCTGCCGGATACGTTACGGGACCAGTGAGATAAGGATACCGTGAGGTGAATGCCACCAAAGAAGAAGATGAACAAAGGTACAATGGACGCGAAAGTAGCAGCTCTGGAGAACGATATGGCGATTCTCAAGGTTACTATTACCGAAATGAAATCACAGGCAGTAGAGAACCAAGCGACATTGGTAGCATTACTCACCCGGAACAAAAAGTCTGATACCCCGGAGAAATCCTCTGAGAAAAACACTAAGATTGTCTCGAAGCTCCAAGGTGATTCACTTGACGAGTTTCGACAATCGGTGAAGAAAATCGAACTACCCATGTTCACCGGAGAGGATCCTGCTGGGTGGATAGCACGAGCTGAAGTTTATTTTCAAGTCCAGGAGACGAGTCCAAAGGTCAGGGTGAGTTTGGCCCAATTGTGCATGGAGGGGTCAACAATTCACTTCTTCAAGTCATTGTTGGATGAAGAAGGTGAACTGTCTTGGGATCAGCTCAAGGTGGAGCTACTGGAGCGTTATGGCGGAATTGGGGATGGCAATGTTTTTGAACAACTTTCGATGCTCCGGCAAGACGGTAGCGTCGAGGAGTACATCTAGGAATTTGAGTGGTTGGCGGCACAGGTGGAACGCCTTCCGGATGACCAGCACTTTGGTTACTTTATCCAAGGTCTGAAGGAGGGTATCAAAGGGAAAGTACGTAGCCTTCGAACTCTAGGGCCTCTTCCTCGTTCCAGATTGATGAATTTGACGAGGGCGGTGGAACGTGAGATACGGGAGCATCAGAACTGGAACGGACAGAGACATTCTGGGAGTAGGGGTCATGTTGGGTCGGGCGCAAATTACAAATCCAGCCTAACTCATGTACCCGGTACTGTGAATTCAGATTGACCCGGTGGGAGTGACTGGGTTTATGTTCGGAGCAACAGAGACCCACACAATAGAGGTCCAAATTCACGACCTGACCCGCGTATTGAGAGGAGAGGGTCGATCGGGCGAGACAGAGGCACACGACACCTTTCGTCCCAGGAAATCGCCGAGAGGAAGCAGAAGGGGCTTTGTTACAAGTGTGGAGGTCCTTTCCACCCTCGTCATCAGTGCCCTGACCGCCAGTTAAGCGTTATGGTGGTGGATGACGAAGAGGAAGAAGAGGGCGAGGTCAATGCCCTAGGTGATGAGGAAAAGGACGAAGATGATATAGAGGGGGAGTGCAGTGTTCTTCATTTGGGAAGCCTGCGATTTGAAGGAGGAAGGAAACTTCAAACCATGAAGTTAAAGGGTCGTGTGGCAGGGGTGCCCATTCTAAGTCTAGTGGATAGCGGCGCCACCCACAATTTCATTTCTAGGAAATTAGTGGCTGCAATGGATTGGACGATTGAGGATACTAAACCTCTGCAAATTAAACTGGGAGATGGGTTCAAAGCTACAGCTCAAGGAAAGTGCCCGGGGGTTAAGATTGACTTGGGTAACACAGAGATAACAGTAGACACTCTACTCTTTGATTTGGAAGGTATAGATGTGGTGTTGGGCATTTCATGGTTGGCTTCTCTTGGAGAAATGTGGGTTGATTGGGGTAAACAACACATGAAATTTTAGTCCAGCCATCAATGGGACGAGCTCAGAGGCGAGGGGTGCAACAACCAGCATCAGACAGCCCTGCAAAGTTTGCTGGGAAAACCTGTAAGAGTCATTAAGGGCCTATTTTTTCCACAGAGTTATTCCTTACTGAAATGTTACATCAAGCAGGAGTATCTAGGGTGGTCAGTAAAGAGCAGGAACAAGAACTCAAGCGATTGTTGGCTAGTTATGAGGAAGTTTTCAAAGAATCCAAAGGGCTCCCTCCCATTAGGGAAAAGGAGCATGTTATCACTCTGCTGGAAAGACATGGTCCTGTGAATGGTCGACCTTATCGTTATCCACATCACCACAAGAATGAAATAGAAAAACAAGTAAAAGAGTTACTCAATACAGGGGTCATTCGACATAGCCAAAGTGCTTTCTCTAGCCCGGTGATCCTTGTAAAGAAGAAGGATGATACATGGCGCATGTGTGTGGACTACAGGGCCCTCAACAAGGTAACTTTTCCTGACAAATTTCCTATACCTGTGATTGAAGAGTTGCTGGATGAGTTGCATGGTGCTCAGTTTTTCTCTAAATTGGATCTCAAGTCGGGGTACCACCAAGTTCGGGTAAGACTTGAAGATGTGCATAAAACCGCTTTCCGAACTCATAAAGGACATTACAAATATTTGGTGATGTCATTTGGATTGATGAATGCTCCTTCTACCTTTCAATCCCTGATGAATGAGGTGTTTCGGCCCATGTTAAGGAAGTTTGTGTTGGTTTTCTTTGACGACATCTTGGTTTATAGTCCGGATTAGGACACCCACATTTTACATTTGACACGAGTACTGGATACATTGTAGAAACAACAACTTGTGGCTAACCAGAAGAAGTGTGCTTTTGCCCAAACTTCGGAAGAATACTTGGGACATGTGATTTCTAAAGATGGGGTAGCTATGGATCCTAATAAGGTTTCTAGTGCGCTTAATTGGCCTGTTCCCTGAAACGTCAAGGGAGTGAGGGGGTTTCTTGGTTTAACAGGGTATTACCGGAAGTTCATCAAAGATTATGGGAAGGTAGCCAAGCCACTCACAGGACTGACAAAGAAAGAGGGATTCCAATGGTGTCACAGGGCACAAGAGGCTTTTGAAATTCTGAAAACTAAAATCACTACTGCACCTGTTTTGGCCTTGCCTGACTTCACTCAAGAATTCTTTATTGAAAGCGATGCTTCCGAGCAAGGCATAGGCGCGGTATTGATCCAAAATGGCCGTCCCATTGCGTATTACAGCAAGGAGCTTGGAGAAAGGAACTTAGCAAAATCAGCGTATGAAAAAGAACTCATGGCTGTAGCTTTATCTATTCAGCATTGGAGGCCTTACTTGCTAGGCCGCAGGTTCACAGTGTGCATAGATTAGAAGAGCTTGCGCCAGCTTTTGTTACAAAGGGTTTCCACAATGGATCAACAAAATTGGGCTGTTAAACTCCTTGGCTATCAGTTTGATATTGTCTACAAACCGGGTTTGGAAAATAAAGGTGCTGATGCCCTTTCCAGAATGCATGGAGAGGTGGAATTAGGGTCCATGGTACACTACCCAGATTGGCTAGATGAGAAGAAGGTGATTGAAGAAGTTCATTAGGATGTGCAACTGAAGGAGATTATTCATGCTCTGCAGCAAGGTCGGGAGGTTAAGAAGGGTTTCTCTTATAAAAATGGGGTCTTATTGTTTGAAGGAAGATTGGTGATTCCAGCTCATTCTCCTTGGGTGTCGATGCTACTCCATGAATTTCATTCCTCTCCTCAAGGGGGCCACTCGAGCTTCTATCGAACCTATCGCCGTGTGGCCGCCAATTTGTACTGGTTTGGGATGAAGAAATGTATTCAACAGTTTGTAAGAGAGTGTGACACATGCCAAAGACAAAAATATTTAGCTGTATCACCCGGGGGCCTTCTTCAGCCTCTCAACATTCCCGAAACAGTGTGGAAAGAAATATCCATGGATTTCATTACCGGGCTGCCTAAGTCAAGAAGTTTTGAGGCTATCTTTGTGGTAGTGGATAGGTTGTCTAAGTACAGCCACTTTATTCCACTGAAACACCCGTATACAGCAAGATCGGTGGCTGAAATTTTCACTAAAGCAGTGGTGAGACTTCATGGGGTTCCTGCCTCTATCCTTAGTGACCGAGATCCTATCTTTGTGAGTAAATTTTGGCAAGAACTATTCAAGCTGCAGGGTACCCATCTCAAAATGAGTACGGCATATCATCCTCAAACGGGTGGCCAAACCGAGGTGGTTAATCGTTGCCTAGAGACTTTCCTAAGCTATTTTATTGCTGATCAGCCAAAAACCTGGGTGCTTTGGTTACCTTGGGCTGAATATTGGTACAACACTACATTCCATGGTTCCACGAGCACAACCCCATTTGAAGCTGTTTATGGCCGAGCTCCTCCTACGCTCATCCGATTTTTACCAGGGGAAACTAAAGTGGAAGCGGTATAGCAGGAGCTATTGGACAGGGATGAAGCTTTGCGTCAGCTTAAGTATCATTTACAAAGGGCTCAAAACCAGATGAAGGCATATGCCGATCGTAAGAGGAAGGATCTACACTTTGAGGACGGAGAATGGGTTTTCCTTAATCTGCAACCACATGGACAGCAAACCATAAGAGCAAGGATCTGTCCCAAACTGGCCCCACGATATTATGGCCCTTTTCTGGTACTTGAGAGGGTAGGAACTGTGGCTTACAGGGTGCAGCTTCCAGATTCTGCAAGAATCCACCCTGTTTTTCATGTCTCGTTGCTAAAGAAAGCGGTTGGTAACTATAGAGTGGAACCTGACCTTCCTCCTGGTTTGGAAGGTGATACTGCAAACCCGCAGGAGCCAGCAGCAGTGCTGGCCTCACGTGTGATTTCTAAGAATAGAGAATCCGTTAATCAGTTGTTGATCCAGTGGAAGGGCAAGGCTGTGGAAGAGGCTTCATGGGAGGAAGAATTTAACATCAGAAGTCAATTCCCCAAATTCAGACTTGAGGACAAGTCTGCTTTTCATGAAGTGGGCAATGATAGGACCATAGATGAGCAAGTGAGCTCTAACGGGCTGTTAGCACATCAGCCTCACGGGCCCAAAGTGTGGAGAGTTTATGTTAGGAAAAATAGGAAGGGAGTGAAAAAGAATGATGAGGTGGCAGAGAGAGAAATTGGATGACATTTGTAGAAGGGAATTACGGTTATATGGGAGTGTGTGATGTAAGAGAGAGGGAGGCAAAAAAAATAATCATTGGTTTGTTAGGACAGGGAGTTTTTTGCCTCTGTTGGAGCTAGGCTCTGTGGCAGGGAATTGACATTCTCTGTAAACCTTCTTTTTCTGTTATTCTGAGTAATAGACAGCATACCCAGAT
The DNA here is from genome assembly GCA_035048595.1 of Echinosophora koreensis. Taxonomy (NCBI): domain Eukaryota; kingdom Viridiplantae; phylum Streptophyta; class Magnoliopsida; order Fabales; family Fabaceae; genus Echinosophora; species Echinosophora koreensis. Next base: position 28,264 of record JAPCYP010000295.1, on the reverse strand, counting down.
TATCTTCATTCTTCTCTATTTCTATATTCTATTATTTTCATATCTGTTTTCTATCAAAGAACAACTATGGCGGCATCGAGCGGCGAACGACGAAGCTTCGGTGACAGAGCAGCTCTATGACCGCGGATCTGTCGATGTGATGCCAAGGAGCACGACGTGGTGACCAAATTCATGGTTAGGCATTGCTGGCAGGCATTGTGCGTGACTGGCAGATGCGGTTGGGCTCATGGAAGGCGTCGACAAAACAGTGAGATTCGCTGCTACGCATTGCTGGAAACTTCTGGACGGATCTGGTGCAGGGGTGTTCTTTGGTGGCGGCGGTTGCAGATCTGTGTGCTATGATGGCAGCGGCGGGGCGGGGAGGAAGAAGAAGGAGGAGGGGAACACCCCACCACCGCGTTGACTTGCTCGGAGCTGGGTTCGGGTCGGAGCCTTCGTGATTGGTGTTTGTTCAGTTCTTGAAGAAGAAGAAGAAGAAGAAGAGACAGAAAGAAACTATGTGCGGAAGAAGAAGAGAGAAGAAGAGATAAGAAGACGGAGACGGAGACCGAGAGACTTGAAGAAGAAAAATATAATTAGGGGGAAAGAATTTTAATTTAATAAAAAAAAATATCAGGTGTAAATACTATAAAAAAAATACCAAATACAAAAATATTACATGCTTTGACATGGAATAATATACTTTGACTAGGAAAAGTTTAATCAACCCAAGTGGCAATCTGGATAGTTCAGATTATGCCACTTGGGTGGTGCACCACTTTGGTGGGTGGTGTACCTTAGACAACACCAAGACTTAAATTTCCATGATCAATCCTCTCGTTAGAGAAAGAGTCGAGGTAGCACATATTATAGAAAAGATTGTAGAAAACTCGCCTTAGTTAGTTTGCACATGTGCAGAGAAGAATTGTAAAATCCCCCAATTTTAGTCCATGCAATTTCAATTGCTCAAATCAAATCGCTCTAATTTCAAAATTGAACAAATCAAGTCCGTGTAGTTTCAATTGCTCTAATCAAGTCCCTATAGTTTCACAAAGAATATTTTGATCCCTGTACTTTCACGAATGTGCTCTGTGCGTGCATTCCTTTTAGCGTTTTTTTAGTTTTAATTTTATCGTTTTTTCCCTCGACTAATTAAATAAAGCTAATACTACACTAATGTCACGTTACAAAGGGTTAGCCAGATCAACAATCCCCTTTAATTATTGGAGGTTGACGACATGATCAAATTTGTTCCAATTTGAAATTAGAGGGATTTGATTTGAACAATTGAAATTGCATGGACTAAAATTAATCATTCATGAAATTACAGAGACCAAAACTACAATTAAGCATAGTATTAATCATGAATTGTATACTCATTAATAATTATTTGGTGTTTGGATCAGTATTTTAAAAATCGGTTGGACTGGTTGGACCATCGATAGAAGAGGTTACTGGTTCTGGTTGGACCATAGAATTGCTATAGAGGTTCAACCAGAAAAAGAAAAATACAAAAAAGCCGTTCAGTCGGTCTAGATTCGGAACTGAAAACCGCCGGTCCGATTCCCATGATTTTTTACATTATTTTCTAATTTTCTAATTAAAAAAAAAAAATCAAAAAACTACCTTCCCCTTCAGCTTGGAAGAAGAAACATGACGCGTAGCAGCTCACATTTTCCTTTCCCTCGATAACGACGCCCTTCCCTGCCTCACAACCATCGGACGACGGCGCGTTTCCGGAGAGACTGGCAGCGCACGACGGCTTCCCTCGCACGGTGACAGTGAAATAAGGTGAGATTGGTCTTCCACTCATCTTTGCATCTTCATCATTCATTTTTCAGAAAAGCTTTCCATCTTCATCTTTCATTTTCTGGACGCAACCTAGGAAATCTGAAGCAATATTGTGTGCGTCAAAGATTTTTGGAGTTGAAGCAATATTGGGTACTAGGTAGATTGCTTTTACATTAGCTGAAACTAATCCTCTTTCCTTACAAAGTTGCATTCCCCCCTGCTGTTTGCTTGCCTTTTGTTGTGGATTTTGCTTTGCCCTTTGTCTGTGTTGCACATCTGTCTGAGTAAATGAAGATATTTTGGCACCCTTGCATTAAGAAATAGAGGGAAGGCTCAAATTAGTCCCGTAAATTTTTAAGGACCAACTTTTGGTCCCTAAAAAAAAGATAAATTAACTATTTTATCCCTCAAATTTACAAATGCGGGATACATTAGTCCCTCCTTCCACTTTCAACGTCTGTTTACTTGCCTAAATGTCGTGTTAACCATTCTATCGGACTCGTTAACGGTCCTGTGTGGCCTATGACAAATTTCCACCATGAAAAAATGGAAGTGCAAAATTTTAATTTTAAAACCTTACTACCTGAAAATTGTGCATTTTTTTCACTTTTTATTCGTTTTTCATCGTGGAAATTTGTCATAAGCTATTCAGGACCACTAACGAGTCAGGTAAGATGGTTAACAGGACACATAAGGCAAGTAAAATGACAATGGAAGTGGAAGGAGGGACTAATGTAATGTATCCCGTCGTTGTAAATTTGAGGGATTATATGATTAATTTGTTTTTTTCAAGAACCAAAAGTTCCTCTAAATTTTTTAGGAACCAATTTTAGCCTTTATTCTAAAAAATAAGATTGAATGTTTCAGCACTGAATTATAGCTTTTGAAAAAGTTTCTTGTTACTTAATTCAATCGGATTGACTGAACGAGTTCTGTGATTTTTGCTTCTTTGCTGTTCTACCACAACCGTTTCAAGGGGACAGATTAAATTTCTCACACAGAATTCTTTCAGTTCTAAAGTTGTATAACCCCCACCCCCGAATGAAAAACATGTACGAATACTTATTTGTGGCCTTGATATATGTACCTGTGCAATTTATTGTGCTTGCATAATATGTTATGCTTGGTGATATCTTTTTTCCCCCTTTTGATTTGTTTTAATGGGCTGTCCTATGGGATTTAACCCAGAGCTGTGAGCTGTAGTGAAGTTGTTGGAGGGGGAAAACTGAAACCTTCTTAGGGTGAAGAGATTTGATACTTGGGCTGTCATTGGAAGGAAATAAGAAGGCCCAATTTGCGATAATTCCAGCCCAAGGAAATGAAGAGGACTGCAACAACTTGAAAAGCAGAATGTGAAGCTGTTAAGAGGAATGTTCCAGAATCAGGATTTGTTATTCTGTTATTACATTTTCTATCTTTTCTATTTTCATGCTCAGTTAGTTATAGCTTGGGGGATTATAAATGGCGAATAGACTTGTCATTGGGGCATCTGAAAATTGTAGTAGAAACTCACATCTTGTTTGGAGTTTGGCACTGACTTGAAGAGTGCGCATTAATACGAATCCGTCTATTTCATTCGTATCAAGATTGCTGCGTTTATTTATGACCTAATTTCCTTACAGAATCGCTGTTCACAAACAGAAAACGCAACAGCACTTAGATCGATCGAGACACTCAGCCAAAGCTATGAGGATCGTTGGACTCACTGGTGGGATTGCGTCTGGGAAAAGCACAGTTTCCAATCTATTCAAATCCCATGGCATTCCTGTTGTCGATGCAGATGTTGTCGCTCGTGTACTTCTTCTTTCTCCTTTTTGTTCTTGTTTTGTTCTGCACATATTTATGCTTTTTTGGGGTTTTGCTTTTGAATTGGGTAAAATTCTATGAAGCTAAGTGTTCCTGTATTGATGAGGGATGTGAGACTCAGTGATTATTGGAATTTGCAGGACGCTTTGAAGAAAGGGAGTGGTGGCTGGAAGAAAGTTGTTGCAGCATTCGGGGAAGAAATTCTACTCGATAATGGTGAAGTTAACCGGCCCAGACTTGGTCAGATTGTTTTCTCTGATCCTGATAAGCGCCAGTTTCTCAATCGGTATTCATTTTTCTGTCTTTTCTATTTTAAATGCGTCAGCACATTCTGCATGTGGATTATATGGGTCATTCTATGGTGTACCACCCAAAATTTACACCACTCATTACACCACCCATGTGACAAGTGCTGAACCAATCATTTTGACACCTGGACATTTGACTTTTCAACTAGTCAAGGTTTGAAAATTTGACCTGCCCATGTGACTATTTGATTGGCCCACAATTTGCCACATGAGTGGTACAATGGGTGGTGTAAATTTTGGGTAGTGCAACTTAGCCCAAGCCGGATTATATAAAGCTGCTATTTTTAATATCATATCGCTCATGCATTCTTTTTGCTTTTTAATTTCTATGTGTGCCTTGATCTGATCCTAGATTTGTGGTAAGTTCTTTATCTTTATAATTGTTATAGTTAATCACAGAATAATTACTCTCATATGATGTTTATCATGTTCTGCACAATTCTAAATTAAAATCCTGATCTCACAAATAATTATCTCTTAGAATTTGGGCTTGGGCCTAACTCAACCCCAAAAGCCGGCTTGTAAGATGAGGATTGCCTAAACCTTATAGGCATTACAATGGCCATATCTCTAGGCGATATGGGACTAAACACACCCCTTAAACCCAATGAAGGTGCTAGAGGCTGCAACTCAATCCTGATAAGCACTAGTTTCTCAATCGGTATTCATTTTTCTGTCTTTTCTTTTTTTAAATGCGTAAGCACATTTATGCATGTGGATTATATAAAGCTGCTATTTAAATTTTTAATATCATATCGCTCATGCATTCTTTTTGCTTTTTAATTTCAATGTGTGCCTTGATCTGATCCTAGATTTGTGGTAAATTCTTTATCTTTATATTTGTTATAGTTAATCACAGAATAATTACTCTCATGATCTTTATCATGTTTAGCACAATTCTAAATTAAAATTCTGATCTCACAAATAATTATCTCTTAGAATTTGGGCTTGGGCCTAACTCAACCCCAAAAGCAGGCTTGTAAGGTGAGGATTGCCTAAGCCTTATAAGCATTACAAAGGCCATATCTCTAGACGATGTGGGACTAAACACACCCCTCAAACCCAGCACAATGAAGGTGCTAGAAGCTGCAATGAAGGCAGCTCAAAGTTGCCGCAATTAAGGCGGATTTCCATCAGACCCTCTCATGCCCAGGCCCATGGGTCTGAAGCGTGGATGATGCGGGCAACCCAACAACGGATCTAGGATAGGCTCTGATACCATCTTGGAATTTGGGTTTGGGCCTAACTCAACCCCAAAAGCTGGCTTGTAAGGTGAGGATTGCCTACTACAAAGGCCATATCTCTAGGCGATGTGGGACTAAACACACCCCTCAAACCCAGCACAATGAAGGTGCTAGAGGCTACAATGAAGGCATCTCAAAGTTGTCACAATTAAGGCGGTTAGGGGAAGACCGCAATTAAGGCGGCTTTCCAACATTATCCAAACAAGAAATTTTATAAATGAAGGAGTTGTATTTTAAATTCTATGATCCTAAAATGATCAATCCGAACACAATAAAGATTTTATGGGGTTTACTTTGTTGTAGGAATTGTATTTCAATAAGTTTTTGAGTTTTGGTTATGGTCTTGTTTTAGATTGCTGGCTCCTTATATATCCTCTGGAATCTTTTGGGAAATTTTGAAGCTATGGTTGAAGGGGTGTAAGGTTATTGTTCTTGATGTCCCTCTGTTATTTGAGGCCAAGATGGACAAGTTCACAAAGCCCATTATTGTTGTCTGGGTTGATCCTGAAACACAGATTCAACGACTCATGGCAAGAGACAGATCAAGTGAGGATGATGCCAGGAACAGGGTTAATGCTCAGATGCCACTGGATGTGAAAAGGAGTAAAGCAGCTATAGTAATTGATAACAGTGGATCACTGGATGACTTGAATGAACAGTTTCAGAAGGTGTTATTTGAAGTGTCAAAACCTTTGACATGGACTGAATTTTGGCTTTCGAGGCAGGGAGCCTTGATCATTCTTGCTTCAGTCACCTCAGGTGTTCTTTTATGTATAAAGGCATTTAACAACTACAGTTCATAGCCACTTGTGTTCTTCAGATTTATTAATGTATTCAACCTAAATTCTAAAGGCTAAACACGTGGGTGCTTTTCTATATCTTCTTCCTAAATTCCTCAACAAATGCAACTGTTCAAGTTTCAAGATCAAATTTGAATTTGCAGCTTAAAATTTTAAATAACTATATAGGAGAAGAAGCATAATCTCTTCTCTTTTTTCCTTTTATTTTCTTTTCACTTCCCATTTTCTTTCTTATTATTTTTGTTAGGAAATGACTATAGTTGGTTTGTTGTAGAATGCTTCTGAATACTTGTGTTTGATAAGTTAAAAATTCTAATTGTTCCTTTTTGTTCTTTTAACGGGTAATTAGGGAACCCTTTACTTTGCTAACACAAGCTAGTCTGTAGTTACATATGGTTGGTCGAAATAAAGATGGAAACTTGTTCCTGTTCTGCTTCTGTTAACAGATTCTACTTCGATTTGGTGACCTTGAGAAGTGCAATTGTAATGCATCTATCACTTGTTTTCTTTATTGATTTATTGTTACAGGTTGAGAACTTTTCTGGTTTTACAAATATAGATATTAACCTTGTGGATAATATGTTATATCAGTATTATATAAAAATTGCATCCTTTTGGAGGAAATATGCTTGAAAACTTTTCTGCTCTGATTGGTCAGATGCTAGATAAAACTCAGTCTGCTTGAAAACTTTTATTCTTAAATGCAGGGGGCAAAATCAATTCTGCAACTTTGCACCATAGAACCAAACACAGTAAGTTGAGGTTATGTTGCACACCCACGCATTGTGATTTTTCCCCGTCAAATACCATCCTTTTGTAGACTGTTTGAGTGCCTAATCTTGATAAGGATGACTACTGTCTTTATCATGGATTGTATGGGAAGGTAGATGGAAGATGAGATATGAAATAGTCATAATGTACTCATTGGTCACTTTTCCAAAAGCCTCTTAAAACCTAGCTTAAATAAAGTGGATGATAACCTGTTGTCCAGTATGAAATCATGCTGTATTGACATGGATTATTTTGTTCTTATATTGAATGTTATGGCTATTCCAAAAGACTGCGTAGCATCTAATATTCTATTCTAGTGATTATTAATTTCAAGTGGAACTCCCTACACGTTAGTGATAATATATTATTATTAATTATTATTGTTTGCTTGAGACACTATTCTATTTTGCAATTTGCTGTCACTTTTTTTAAATCTAAAATGAGGCCTGTGATGCATTCACCGGGTAGCTTCTGGCTAGGGTTTCGTTTTCTGATGGGAGTATTTATGAATTGTAATATACTTATATATCGTAATATGTAACTGCTTTTGTCATGGGAGATATCTTTTTATAATGTTCAATCTTTTCCATTAAAGGAGTAGACATACTTTAGGACCTACATACTCTATCATGCAACCTTTTCACTGGTTGACTTTTCTTTCCGTTCGTGGGGCAAGAACTTATACAGCATATCACCTAAGGCATCGTATGCCCTTTAGACCAGAGTTCAAGGTTGCCCTTTAATCTTGACCATTCAAATAAAATTTAATGATGAAAATTCTTTGTTCTCATTTTTCACAATTTTTCACCTTATAACTCGTGTGTGTATATATTCATTGCGAGCTGGTTAGGGATGTTGTCTATCATTAGCTGGTGGATTGACTAAATGGGGCTTTTAGTTCACTTGAGTAGTTGCTGCTGATAAGGTTTCATGTCAAAAACAATTCTTCTAGGCATATAATTTGGAGTATTGTTTGTGCCATAAATCACAATGGCAGAGTCTGGAAAAATCATGATTACTTGTTGCATAACTGATTCCCTATTAACTTAATGATCTGTAAAGATAGATTGATTGAGTTACTTTTGGAAGAAAACCTGCTACTGTCATTCACATAAGAAGCCAGTAACTATACATTTATTTGATTGAATGAATAAATGAAAAAGTTAGGAGGATCAGAGCATGGATTGCCCATGTGATAAATGGCACATGATCAAAAAAATTGCATGGGTGGGAGAAATTATTGGATGGTCATGGGTTGATGTGATCTGAATTCAAAAACTTTATTTAGGACAGCATAAGGCTGCACATCCTTCAGTACCCTGTGGGGATAGGCAGTTCAGATGCTCATCAGTCAGTTACCAACCCAGCGAGCTAAGCTAACCACTCTCATCGGGAAATTACCACCGTAAAAGTAAGAATGGGCATGCTATGAAGAAGCTGTACAATCTGGTGTTGGCTTCTTCTTCAATAGTTCCATGGCATTGATGACTGATGAGAGGTGTTTATGGCACGAGATTGCCTTGATTTTAAATCTGGCCTAATAATTTGATGGGATTATTTTTTAAATTCGAATTGGGTTTATCAAGACTAATTAATAATTTAATAGAGTGTTTATATAAAATAAAAACTAATAATTTGGATTTTAATCAGATATAAACATAAGAGTTATGCTAACCAGTGGTTAAGAAAACCAGAAAGAGAAAAAACTCATTAGAAATCTAAGTTTGTCATTTTCAAAATGTAAAATTCATCAAATCACAATAAAACTTTTTCTTTATTAGATCTTTAACAAGGGCACTAGTTAGGATTAACAAAATTATAAAAGTGAAAGGATCAAACTCAAGACTGTCATGATTCTGGGAAGCACTAACATCGGAAAATACATTGACAATATTCTTCTATGGGCTAAATGAAGAATTACATAAGTGGGCTTGACACCACACTGTATCTTGATCTAAAACCTTAAAGACGATAAATTCATGGGTCTCCTACACTTGTGTAGTCTTAACTCATCAAATTCTTTCCTATGTTGGAACTTTTTCATCCTCATCTTTGCTTAAACTTGAAATTCTCAATAAACATCACTTATTGGAGAGACTTGATCTCACTCCATTTGGATCAACACAAAGTTGGTCGCAGATTACTTTTTTAATTGATAACCTGTGTTAGCTGAAGTGTAATATTGATTAGCCAGGGTCAGGTTAACAACATGAAGCCTCTAGATAAATGACAATGAATCCATGGGTGGTGGAGCCATCATTATCGTATGCTTTGTAGTCACAGGGAGCTCTGCTGTTGGAGTCAGAAAATGAGTCGTACTAAAGTGATGAAGGCCTTAAAACCGTCTGATATGACAGATAAGATGCCATATGAGTATATTCAAAGCACCACCCATATCCCTCATTGTATTTCACACTATATGGAACCAAAATGTAAAAATTAGTAAGAACAAATCAATTATTTAAAACTGATCAGGACCTTAATCCTATCATATAATATTGTGGAATTAAAAGATTTAACTAAACCACTTGCAACTTGCAATTTGGGTATACTTAGTTTACTATATGGGGCACATACACCAATTGAAATATACACCTTGGGGTCACGTGAGTGGATCATGTGACTTTGATGATGTGTCATAACCATAGTGGTAAGTGCTTTGTGGGATTATGTCAAGGTGATGTGGCATCCACAACCAATGAGTGCTTTGATTTCTCTCAAAATAATTTTCTTCTTGCCCCATTTGCCTATATACTTACCCCTTACTCTATATCTTCCTTACCACCTTGAAAATATTTGGTAACCAACAAGGACACACACTTCATATCAACTTTTCAAGTCCCTTACTTTTCACTCCACCATGGCACCAACCAAACTCTCTCAAATGGCAGCCAAGCCAGTTGAAGAAGCTCCTCCTGGAGAAACTCTCAAGTACCAGGTGATCAAAACAGCACACTTTTCCTTGCTCTCTCAATTCCATTTTCCTTCAACTTTTGAATTTGCATGTACATAATTAGTTTCTCTCCAATCTGTTCAGTATTCATTCTGATTTGATTATTTAACTTCACTCTAATAATTACTCTATTCATTTTACAGACATGGGTTTTGAGAGTCTTGATTCACTGCGATGGCTGCAAAAAGAAAGTCAAGAAAGTTCTTCAAGGAATTGAGGGTACCTATTTTATTTTTTATAGATATATCTTCATTTCAAACTTTACCATGCAATATGCATGTCTTATTGATTTTCTTTATAACTGTCTTAAAATGCGGTCCGCAATCGCAATTGAGACAGCAAGTAATGATTTTGATAGTCTGTGCAACCACATCGCGGTTGCAACATAACCGTAACTGCAATTTAAAACCTTGGAATTAACTAATCACATATTTCTCACGGATCTTTTCATATATGTGTGTGTGTATACAGGGGTTTATACAACAGAGGTTGATTCTAGGCAGCACAAGGTTACAGTCACTGGTAACGTGGATGCTGAGACTCTCATCAAGAAGCTTGAAAGAACAGGGAAATTTGCTGAGCTTTGGCCAGAGAAACCAGCTGAGAAGAAAGATAAGAATGCTGGAAAATCCAAAGGTGGTGATGCTAACAAGGAGAAGAAAGACCAGAAGAAAAGTGAACCGGTTGAAGAAGGTGGTAATTCCAATGAGGGTTGCATAGAAGCTTCTGACAAAGACACAAACAAAGAAGACCATAGTGATGAATGTGAAGAGGGTGCTGATGGTGGTGGTGGCGGCACCGGTGATGGTGGTAAAAAGAACAAAAAGAAAAAGAACAAGAATAAGAGTGGAAATAATAATGGTGATTCTGCTCCTCCTCCTAATAATGGAGGAGGAGGAGAAGCTAGTAAAGTTGATATAGCACCTGTTGATGTTCCTTCAACTTTGGCAACTTCAGTGGCTTCTAAAGATCTTATTGGCCCTCCTATAATTCAGCATGCCTACCCATCATACCCTCAAATGTACTATTCACACCTCCTCCACTTCCACAACCAGCATATGGGTTAAGCTATAACACTGCATATCCTATATCTAATGCTTCTTATTATGTTGCTGCTCCTATCATTCCCATGCATGCTTATAATACTGCATACCCTCGCCTGCCACCACCTCCTCCACCCTCTGATCGAATCAAGCACTATGGTGATGAGGATGAATATGAAGGTGGATGCTCCATTATGTGACAAATTACAAAGTGGAGGATGATGTACTAGCTAGTATTATTGAAAATGGATTTCTTATGTTAAAAATTCACACATTCACACATTAATACATTGTTGGATCAATCATAAAAAATGTTTGAGGAAGCCTGAGATTGATCTAACGATACATTAATATTGTGTGAATGCGTGAATGCGCGAGTTTTTTAATGGAAGGAATCTGGGTCTAGTGATGATCTAATACTAAGGGGAAGTGGTGGGGGGTAAATTTTGTAATATGTGCTACCAAATAGAAATTAACTAGATGAAAAATTTGGGGACAAAAATAAGAAAGATGGTGTTTGCAGGTATGGAGGGTCTTTAATGCTTTGTCCTTAGTAGCTCTTTTTTTGTTTTTGAATTCTATCTTGTTAAAGTACAGCTTTATAGTGGTTTGCTAAAGAAAGGCCAAGCCAGCTGAAATGCTCTGTAATTTGTAGGATCTGAAATCTGCCTTTCCCTCTCTATCTTATGTGTAAAGTATATTTTGGTGGACGAACTTTCTTTTTTCTTTTTGCTTTTTCTTTTTCATCTTAATTACTAGCTATAGCTGCTAGATGATTTTGCTAATTCTCTTGAGAAAATGCTTGATATGCACCCATACTAATTATATTACCCTAATTTGTATGATATGAAGCGTCAAGATTATACTGTGAATATGCAGAAAACTAAACATGAGTGATTGTAATATGATAAAAAAATTGTACAAATGTGAAATCTGATTTGACGAGTATATGTGTGTAAATTTAACATTATTTTCATGCATGCAAGTTAGCAAACTAGCCAAACAATCTTAGCTTATTAGTTACTGAAAAGTGCAATAATTACTTTTTATGGGTGAATGGTTAATTTGATTGTCTTTTGGATAGCTTACATGTTTTGTTAAACGTATATACTCTTTTACTTGCATATTTTGGGAATATACATGTAGTAACATCGCACTTTTAAGCAATCAAAAGCTTGTTTGTGTGGCTTTTGCTAGCTGCTACCTTTTATTTCTTTCTAAATCTAAAGAAGAACAGGAATCTTTCTACTTGCTTTGGCTAAAACCTATGTTTTGGGTATTTCACTTGTGCAGATTTTACTTTGGTTGGAGAGATTAGAATAGGCATCAATTGAACAGTTTATATAGTTGAAGTGTGGGCCATTATTCTAAATTAGTTAATTAAACTCATGAGAAGGAAAAATGTTGGAAATTCAGTATGAGTGATTAGTCCCACGTTGGACAGGAATGGGCAAGCAAAATCAATAATATATAAGAGAGGTGACCTATATACCCAACAACTTAAGGCTTTGGATGGAGATGTGGTGTCTTGTTCTCTTGGTGGTCTTGATCATTAGCTCATTATTGCTCCTGATGCTCCCCGAACTCTCTAACAAAAGGTGTCAGAGTCATGGTTTGGCCTGATGGAGGAGCGGGAGTGGATCCCGGACTCCCCAACAGAGAAAAATAAAAATAAAAATCAAGGGAAGTGGAACCTTATGATCCGAATCATTATCACTTTACAAAGCTAAGCGTATGTTATTCTCAGTTCACCTTTTATCCAAGATCAGAATATGCATACAGGATTATACCTCCTCTCTATACTCATATCATAAATGTGTGTATTAAAATATCTGCTGTCAGAATGTCACCATATCTTCAACAATATGCATGTAAAGTACTCCATTTCCCATGTAGGTTATTCCCTATATAGTTTGTCAATTTTCAGCCCCATATGCCCTCCAAGCTTTCCCTCTCATCCTCCACAACATTCTAGAAAGCCCCATGGAACTTAATGAGTGTGAGACTAATTATTAGGTCAAGGAAGTTAACATGATATGAATAATAGCAAATGTGTGAGGGGTTACTCTGTTTGGATTAATTATTACAACAAGCATTATATCCAAAAGTCCTCTCTTCTTTAGACTTTAGATGCAAAGATGGAGTGACATTATTTCTGGGGTCCCTCTCGCCTGACTATGATTTATTTGGAATCTAGAAAGTTCCTACTTTAGTCCTCTTAAAAATGAAAATGTATGCTGCAAATAATAAGTAACAAATCACCGTAGAGGGAGTCAGAAGATATGAAAGAGGGTCAATATAATGTGTTTAGATACCTATACATATAAGACATTTTTAGTAAAATAATTTTTATAAAAAATATTATACATACATAACTAATTTTTAAAAATTATATTAAGGAGGTAATCAGGGCCACGGTTACCCCTGAATTGGTCTTCGAAAGTCACATATCCTCGTATTATTATAGGTGATAATTAGGAATGAAACTCTTCTAAAGTGAGTATAAGTGTAGAGTGATAAAGTAGGTATGTATCTATTTTTAATTAATTGGAGTGTATTGAGATCCTACCTAATCAAGGTGGATATACCCTTACATTTTTTACTTTACTTTTTTTCTCACCTTAGAGGAGTCTTTTTTTTTTTTTTTTAATAGGCAAATGTTAGTGTGTTAGTATGTTAGTTGTTAATTTTTTTCTCCTTTGCCAATGATTGAATAACGGACCTCCAACACCTTTAATCCTTAACTCTAACCACTTGAGCCACCCCACCCCCATCCCCACCCCACCTTACCTTAGAGAAGTCTAATCTGATAATTAGAATGAAGGTGATAGAAAGTAAAAAAAGAAAAAGAAAATCACTTATAACATTGGCTTATGTGGTGTGGATTAGTATAGAGAATGATGGGTGGTTCACTTCATAGTATCATATTATGCTGATAAGAAAATTTTTGTCTGCTTGTAAGTTAGGTCACGTTCGTCAAATCACGTTAAATTGTTGTTTTTTGTTCTCTTATTTTCGTTTTTCTTGCACTCTATTTTGTTCATGTCTGCTGTCATAACAATCTAAAACCTTAACTCACCTGCAAGTTCATCAGTTTGCAAATTGACAAGTTCTCACATAGCCACAAAATTTCACCCAACAAAATTTTCTCTGACTCCTCATAAAAAAAAAAAAAAAAAATATCAAGATCTGATATACCCTAAGCAATCATCCAAACACAACATCACATTGGGGATTACATTAATAATCCACATAACAGATCAATATATTCATATTAATAATCATCAAAATACCCTAACTTATATCCTAGTTAATAATAAATCCTAATGATCATTGCCAATTGTAGCCTACCCTTTCATTCATGGTATAGATTCGAACGTGTGTGATTTGTTTTTTATTTATTTTATGTTACTATGTTTTTTAAAACTAAAAGACTTTTTTCTCTTTTCTGATTTGTTTTAATAAATCCATTGAGAGAAGAATTTTTTTTTTTTTGGTTTAACAAATAGGATTGGTAGTTTCATCTTGAAAGGAAATTTTTTAGTAAATATAATTTTTGTTATTCTGTAATAATCTGTTAAATCTTAAGTGATATTTGCATTTTTTTTATTATCATTGTGACGAAATAATGCTTAAGAATAATATTTTGTATATGTCTCATACTATAAACAATTTATCAATGTTTTTCATCTTTTCTTCTATTTATTTTGTTTAATTCTTTTAGAATTCATGCTCAAATTAGTCTCTGAAAATTTAGGGGACCCACTTTTGACCCCTAAAAATAATAAATTAATCACTTAGTCCCTCAAATTTACAAACACGAGATACATTAGTCCCTCCTTCCACTTTTAATGTCTGTTTACTTGTCTACGTATCCCGTTAACCATCATGCTTGACTTGTTAGTGGTCCTGCGTAGCCTATGGCAAATTTCCACCATAAAAAACAAATAACAACTGAAAAAAATTCACAATTTCCAAGTATCTGGATTTTAAAATTTTGCACTTTTCCACTTTCGTTCATTTTTTAGCATTGGAAATTTGTCATAAGTCACGCAGGACCATTAACAAGTCAGGCAGGATGGTTAACATGACACATAAACAAGCAAACGAACGTTAAAAGTGGAAGAAGGGACTAATGTATATCGTGTTTGTAAATTTGAGGGACTAAATGATTAATTTATTTTTTTCGGGGACCAAAAGTGGGTCCCCAAAATTTTTCAGGGACTAATTTGGGCCTTTAGGTATTTTTTTTTTTGTTGGTAAAAGCCCATTTTGGTCCCTGACAAAAAACACGGTGCTCATTTCAGTCTCTGACAAAAAAAAAAAAAACTACCCCGTTTGTCCCTGACAATTACTAATGTGGGACAAGTTAGTCCCTACGTGACTTCCGTTAGTTAGCCTCCGTTACTAAAATGTCCCGCGTTACTAGTTGTCAGAGACTAATTAGTCTCACTTTAAATATTGTTAGGGACTATAATGTCTCATAGTAATTGTCAGGGACTAACTTGTCCCACATTAGTAATTGTCAGGGACTAACAGGGTAGTTTTTTTTGTCAGAGACTAAAATGGGCACCGCATTTTTTGCTGGGAATCAAAATAGGTCTTTACCTTTTCTTTTTCTTTTTTAATGTTGTATGTATTTTTTCTAACAAAGATTAGACTCACACCTCTGATTAAAAAAATAAAAATAAAAAAAGCACGTCTTAAATGCAATGATGGCCAAGTTGGTGTACGACAAAGATCTAGAGATAATGATAGTCCAACTATTTGGCCAACAACAAAGAAAGTAACACATTGGCGGATGAAAGATAAATACCTATTTACATGGGGTAGATGTGATTATATTTCTTTTGACCTAGAAGTATCATTCATGTACAACTATGAAGACTGATCCCTTAAGCCCGATAAGACTATAAAGGCAGTAAAGCCCTCTTTCAAGAGTTTTAACACTGCTGCATTCACGGAATTGGGAATCGAACTCGAGTCCATTTGTTAAGCTAAAAAATTTGTATCATTATATCCAAGCGCTCTTGGTTTCACCGCATTTTAATTATGAACAAAATTTAAGTGCTATTTTTAGATGTTTGTAGTTATTGCTTTCAATGATCAAAAGACCTGTGCAATGGTTATTATATTTTTATCAATAAGCTATTACATATTTTTTTCCTTTTTTTATTAAAAAATAACAACACAAGCACATACAGAATTACATAAGTTTTCTCCTTTAATTAAAGCAAATGAATTTCCCTTCATAAAACAAAAAATATCAATTGTAACCGTAATATTTCTAAAGACAAGATTATTGGATTATTTTTCGGGTAATAAAGTTATTAGTATGAAATATCCACCGTCGTAAATATTGACTAATCTCTAGCGGGGTACTTGGACGACATTTAAAGGTTGCTCTCTTCCAACCAGATTTTCTTCATAAATATTGGTAGATTTTTGGATTATGAATCAATTAAGTGAATTAACTAAACATTACATATAATTTTTATTTGTAATTAAAATAAATTGAATCTCTCAATAAGTATCTAACTTGTTGTCTATAAATAATAATATTTATTATATAATTAATTATGTAATAATAATTTGGAGGTGTCTGATGATGTTAGAGGCTTATGGAGGTTAACTGGTTTCTATGGCTATCCTGAGAGAAGCAGAAGACGTGATTCCTGGAATTTATTAAGAAGCTTAGCTACAATGTCGTTGCTTCCCTGGTACGTTATTGGGGATTTCAATGACTTGTTAATGGCTGAGGATAAGAGGGGAAGAGTCCATCATCCGAATTGGTTAATAAATGGCTTTCGGGATACTATTCGGGAGTGTAATCTAATTGATCTTCCTCTATGTGGGTATCAATTTACTTGGGCTAAGAGCCGTGGTTCTCATAATGCAGTGGAAGAATGGCTTGATAGAGCCATGGTTTCTAGCTCCTATTTCGGATCACTCGCCACTCCTTCTTTGTATTGATCAGTGTCCTGCTCAGAAGCATCGGAGGAAGTTTAGATTTGAGAATAGTTGGCTTGAAGAATTGGAGGTGGATGATGTGGTGCGGACCGGCTGGGAAAACGAGATTCATGATGTTGTTATCTCTAAATTGAAGCGGTACAGTAAGAAACTAAAGGCGTGGAGCAAGAAAATTCATGGTAACTTTCGTAAAGAAGCTGATCAGTGCAAAAGGCTTTTGGAGGTTACTAGAGTCTCTCATGATCCAGATGATGCTTCTGTTTATGAAAGACAGCGGGAGAGGCTTGTTTCCATTATGGTACAAGAAGAGATTTATTGGAGACAAAGAGCCAAGGCTTTTTGACTTACAGATGGAGATGCAAATACAAAATTTTTTCATTCAACTGCTACTGCCAGGAAAAGAAGGAAAATCATAGTCAAGCTCCAGAATGATAATAATGAGTGGGTTGGTGATCAATCGGGTCTTTGTGAGCTTGCTAAGGATTACTTTGAAAATCTTTTTCAAGAGCAACAAAAAGTCTATTCACCTGTCATTGAGGCAGTGTCTCCTATTATCTCGGTGGAAGATAATCATGGTTTGGAATCTCCTTTTACTGAAGAGGAATTTAGAGTGGCTATTTTTCAGATACACCCAGATAAATCCCCGGGGCCGGATAGATTAAATCCTGCTTTTTACCAGCATTTTTGGGATATTTCTGGTAAGGATATTTTTATGGCTTGTTGCTATTGGCTTGAGATTGGTAAATTTCCGTTAACTCTTAATGATACCAATATTGTTTTAATTCCTAAAGTTGATAGTCCTTCTTCTATGAGAGATTTGAGGCCTATATCTTTATGTAATGTTTTATATAAAATTTTGGCAAAAGTCTTAGCTAACAGTTTGAAAAAATTATTGCCTAAGATGATCTCAGAAGAGCAGTATGCTTTTGTAGAAGGTAGATCTATCATGGATAATGTTCTCATTGCTTTTGAAGTTGTTCACCATATGAAGTGCAAAAGCTAAGGGAGCTAAAGGTGAAATGGCTTTGAAAATTGATATTAGTAAAGCCTATGATAGAGTGGACTGGGATTTTCTCCGTGCTATGATGGAGAAGATGAGTTTCTGTGATCGGTGGATCATATGGATTATGTAGTCTATGATTTCGCAGGCTGGACTAAACACAAGCCTTCTATTGTCCAAAAATAATAATTGGAAGCCCACTGTTGGGAGCACTTTGCAATTAACTAAAAGTCGTTTTTGTTTTCTCTCTCTTTCTTTTTTTATGTACCGGAAAAGGAAAGATATTATAGTGTGAATATTAACCAAAAATAAAAATGATATGAATATATAAACCTGACGACGAACTTGTCCCCCACCCTATTTTCAGAGCATATATTCTTTCAATTTCTTTGTTGCTTTCCTCGATTTCTTTTATGTATGTATGGCGAAGACAGTGGAGCAATAAGCTCTTTCAAATTTTCGTTTTTGTGTGGAGCAGATAAGTTGTTTTATTGCCATTTTACAACTTATCTAAAGAATTTATGCTATTTCGTTTTCATTCCACGTATCAAAAGTGATGCCTTCATGTCCCGTCCATATTATCGACAAATGACAAGTTGATTTTATATCACTTATTTTTTTCCGATTATCAACGGGGTCTATCATCATAAAAGAAGAAAACAAAATTAATTACATACACAATTAAGATTGTGACAACCTATCGAGTGTTGCCACAAAAGGGTAACAACAAAATGAGCACAAGTAAGTGAAGTAACTCAGCAGGATAAGAAAACCTGGACACAAATTACTTTTTGACAAATATTAAAGATATCGATTAAGGGATTAAGGAATTACACTTAGAATATTGATTAAGAATAAACGCCACTCAATAAGTATGAATACTTTCCTTAAAAAAAAAAAGTATGAATACTTGGATTTTTTTTTTGAAGCAAGTATGAATACTTGGATTAAGAATTGCACCACATATTTTTTCGGTTACCGATTACCATATCATTAGTATAGAGTATCTATTGTCATAAACATTAATTAATTTTTGTTATGGGATCTGGATGACATTTAAGGGTTGCCCTCTCACAATCAAATTTTCTTCATACACGAGAGTCAGATGTCGAACCTCTGACAATACTTGTTTAAGGAGCTCGAGTCCGTTACCACTCAAACCAACCACATATTAATGAATTGCACCACATTGAATTCCTGTTGAAAGATCCAAGAACGTATTATAATACAGTAAAAAAAAGATCATATTATAATTTTATTAATCAAACAAATAGGTCTCTACTGTCATTCAAAATAATTAACACAAAAAGGATTTTTTCAAAAGGAAAATGCTGGATCGTACGAAGCTATTTTCGTACTGCCCGGTTCGAATGACATGGCAACCCTTTTTTAATTTTTTTTAAACAAAAAATAACTAAAAACAAACTAGGATCAGATAAGATTAGATATTTGGATTCTACGTTGGTTGCCGCTCCCTGCCGTTGTTGGCTCCTTCACCGGCCGTTATTTGCTCGAGACCCCCAGTCGCTCGTCTCCCTCCTCCCTCGCTTGAGGGTTGTCAACTCAGCTAATCCTCCTCTGCCGCCATTTGCTCAAACACGTAGCACCTGGCCATCTCATTTGCTGGTCACGCATCCCCTGTTTGTTGTCATCAACACAAATCAGTGATGCAGGTATTTTATGGCTATATGCATTGATTTGTTGCTATAGATTCCCATAAAAATTTCCTAGACCAGGGTTCTTCTCCAATCCCCTTAAAATTTTCATATTTTCATGTGAAAAGAAAATATGCTCTTATTGCTTGCTACTTGTTTGAGGAAAGTCTCATGTCTTGATTTAGCTCATTGATGCAAAGACCAAGGAACCGAAGGACACTTTGGAGGAAACAAATGAAAGTATTATAGCCAAAATAAAAATACTATTTAGTTTGTGATTATCTCTGGTCAACTTAGATTGGTGAACATTTAAGCACTAAGCAGCGAACATGCTAATAATAGAACTATTTAGTTTGTGATTATCTCTGGTCACATGCTTTGTACAACACCCATGCTGTCATGGTATGAGAGATTGTCAATCAGATCACATTTTCAAAAGCCACAAGCGATTAAAGTACTGGGCATTTATTTAGCATAGAAAGAATTATTTGAGTGCATGAAGCTACACTTTATTTGAGTGCATGAAGCTACACTGAGGCAAACAATTCAAGTCCATCACTTATCCATAACTAGATTATGCTTCATTATCTTTTTCCCTTCCTTTTCCTATTTTGCAAATTGCCTTTTTCTTCATAGGACTCATACAAATTGCCTTTTTCTTGGATTGTATATGCTGGTGACGTGCAGGGTGGTTGGATTTGCTGCTGTAATTTGCTGCCTTTTTCATACAAATTGCCTTTTTTTTCCACATCTTCACTACACTGTCACATTTGGTATCACCAAGTGGATAGTCCTACATGTTTTTCTCGGCTGCTTGGCATGTCCCCTGGGTATGCTGCATTTTCTTTGATACACTTTGGATAGGAAGTTCAATTTTCTTCAAGAGGGGTTGCAACAAACTGCTTTTTGGGTTTCACATGATGGTGGCAGCTACAGGTTGTTATTGGTTGTTTCGTTTGTTCTAGTTGTTCTGGGTGTGCTCTGTTCTTTTAATTGGAACTACATTTGGTGTGATGATTTTTTACTTACGATTATGTTGCTCAGGTTCTTATACTCCTATACATTCATAGTGTCTATAATCATACTTATTTTATGGCTTGCTCTTATTTTCTTGACAGGAAGTTGTGCAACAAAGAGAAGTGACTCAAAAGATTACCTTTGAAGCATCAAGAGATGCTCCACTAGTGAGACACTATTTTTGAATTACAAGCAGACATTGTTCAAGCAATTTGTGATGTGATGTCCATTCAAGTTGAAGAAGAGTCAAGTTTTTCAAAAGGAAGGTTTGCTTTGTAAGAAGTAAAGGATGCAGCAGATAAGCACCAGAAGAAGGCAGAAATGGCAAACCATATTGTATAAAGCATTTGTTTGAATGACCATACTATATAGTGTTAAAGTGATTAGAATCACTGCAGAGATGACAAACCAAATTGTTATTGTATTTACATTGTTGTAATATTTGAAAGTTAAATATATTGAACACAGATCATTTGTGTACTTCAATGTGATTAATTATAATATCAACAATTTTATTTCAATAGCAAGATCAGTATTTGCAAGATAAAAATATAACAATAATAAATAAAATCCTTCCAAATAGGAATATTAGAATGCTAAAATGGAATAAAGCTTAATAGTTGCAAAAGCAATCTTCTTTGTTCAACAACACAAGGCCAGTATAATAACAATTAGCAAATGACTTGGACTTTCACATCCCAAAGCAGTGATTGATTCATGTCTTTATGATGATCACCGATCATTCATCTCTTTAAACTGTGAACTGTCATTCATCTCTTTAACTGATGGCAGATTATGAACTTGGTGTTGTGCCTACAAGAAACATACATGAACAAAAGCATTGGTGATTCATATTGAAAGTACAAATTATCAAATTGTCACAAAGTAAAGAACCAATACCTGTAGAAGTTCATAATAGCTAACATTATGGTTTATGATTTGAGAATAATATGGAACCTACAAAACAAATATGCCACTTTAATCAATTATTGTCATAAGTCATAATATACATGTTAAAATAAAAATAACTAGAATGCTTAATTCTATGTTTGCACCTGATATACTTCACCAATATGTTCATGATTTGGATTGAAGGGAGCTAAAACCTGTGCAGTATCACCTACTTGAGAGTTCTCTTGTGTGCCACTTCCATCTATAATTTGAGAACCCAAAAACCCTTCATTTTCACTTTCTTGAACTCTAGTTTCAAAATGGCACTGTCATCAAATATCCAATATTAGAAACCAATCCCGTACTCATTTTTCTATTTTTCTATCATGCAAATATAGTAGCTGCATTCACATAAGGATAACACATCTAGTTGTGCATTATGGATGACTACATTGCTGACAGCAAACTAAATTACAAAGAATAGGAATATGATGGTGTAAAAAAGAAAACTAAATCCCCTCACAGTAATCAATCAAGGACTATCAGGCAAATATGCTAGCTGCATTCATGGAAAAAATAAAGAAAACAAATTATAAAATCACCATTTCTTGACTTTGATAATTTTCACTTTTTTGGCTGCTTTTTTGGGCTCTCTTTTTTGCAAGTTTCTTCTTCACAATTTGATCAACTTTAGAAGCCTTTCTTTTAGAAGGAGGACGTCCTTTACTTCGAGCTACTAGAGGATCAATAATTTTATTCCTTTGCTTTGGAACTGTAGTAGGCACTTCAGTCAACACAGGAGATGTTTCTGTGCTTGTAAACTCAATCTTTAAGTCCTTAATCCAATTCATTACTCTTAACAAATCATCATCGGTATTTATAACCGTGGAAGCAACTTCATAGAAGGCATCACAGGCTTTATTAAGTCGCTGCAAGGCAGCACTTCCAAATAAATTATCAAAACCACATTTAATAAATGTATGCCTCCGTTTTATATCCTTCCTCCAATGTGACAAAACATAATAAGGTGGCACTGAGTCTGTTTTACCTGTGAGCCTAAGCACGCAAAGGATATGTCTGCATAAAATACCTTTAAACTCAAACAAGCAGCACGTACATTGCAATTCAAAGTCTTCTTCATTGAATGAAACATTGAACTTTATATCTTTAATTTTGTCACATACCTTCTTGCTTTCTACAACCAAAAATATTGATTTCATGCCTTCTGATCTCTCAAAGCAAGTATTGCAATACATCATTGAAGCAATCTCAACTTGAAATTCTTTGAACTTTGCATTAGTAAATGCTTTTTGAAATTGAGACTCAAAGCCAAAATGACTTATACAAGCAATTACTGTATTAAATGAACCAAAATCAGCAATGTTCTCCTTTTCAATTTTATCTCTTAGTGCATTGTTATATTGTTCAACAAATTGCTTCAATGTTGTCTTTGAGTTTACATACCCATCGAAAAATGAATTCATACTTTCACTTCGCTGTGTCGTTGACATTCCAGCCCAAAATATATCTCTCACATACACAGGAACCCAACGATGTCGTTCATCAAATATGCCTTTCAACCATTCATTATCATATAGATTGTAATCTTCAATCATTTTTTCCCACCTCTCCACAAAGTCATTTTTGCTCAAAGAATCATATACAGCACCTTGCAACTGTCCTTTGATAGACTCATAATCAGAGTGCCTACCTAACTTTTCAGGAATTTTTTTCATTAAATGCCATAAGCACCACCGATGACGAGCTTTTGGGAAAACAACCTCAATTGCATTTTTCATTGCTCTGTCTTGATCAGTAATTATGGCATTTGGAGCACGCCCAGACATACATTCTAACCATGTAGTGAACAACCAAGTAAAGGTTTTAGTATCCTCACTTGACAATAGAGCACAACCCAGCAACACAGACTGTCCATGATGATTTACTCCAACAAAGGGAGCAAAAGGCATATCATACTTATTTGTTAAGTAGGTGGTGTCAAAAGTTATGACTGCTCCAAAATATTCATATGCAACCCTACATCTTGCATCAGCCCAAAATACATTTCGTAAACGGCTTTCGTCATCCACATCCATTACATAAAAAAACTGGCTATTTTGCTTTAGCTTTTTAACAAAGTAGCTTTGAATTGCTTCGGCATCTCCTGTCCCAAGTCGTAGTCGCCTTACTTTGTCTATATAGTTTCTACAGTCTTTTTCTCCAAATGTAATGTTCTCATACCCATTTGCTTCAACAACTAGAGATCTAAAATTTCTACTCACATTAATTCCAGCTTGATCATTAAGTTCTAATCTCCTTTTTATGTGAGGGCCCAAATTCTTGTTGCATCTAAAATATCGTGTTTTAGATGGACTTAATTCATGATTATGCTCAAGAACAACTCTTGAAACTATAACTGATCCATCTAAACACACAGACGCATTCAATCTAGCCTTAC
Organism: Echinosophora koreensis; assembly: GCA_035048595.1. Lineage (NCBI taxonomy): Eukaryota > Viridiplantae > Streptophyta > Magnoliopsida > Fabales > Fabaceae > Echinosophora > Echinosophora koreensis. Next base: position 4,578 of record JAPCYP010000295.1, on the reverse strand, counting down.
AATGTGTTTTTGTAATAGGATTCGGCTTTAGCATGTTCTTGGGATTGCTCACATACTTCCTTGCACGACTACATGCTAGAGTAAAATATTTTTTCCCATCGTCTCCATTCTTTGAACTTATTTTAGCAATTCCAAAACCCTTGCATTGAGCATAATCTGTGTAGTACCTAATAACTTCGTCTTCAGTGCTAAATATCATCCCAACTGTAGGTACTTTATCATCATGATCAACGTTCGCATCTAAACTATCATCGCATCCTTTGTTACCTTCATTTATATCCTCTTGGTCAGGAGCTGTAAATCCTTCTTCCACTAATACAGGAAAATTAAAGAAAAAAGAAGAAAGAAACTTCAATTAATTAACCAAACAAATAAGTGAATAAAATATAACATAAGAATTTCTATTTTATGTCATATAAAAATAGGAAATTCTATTATCCTTACTGTTGAGATGTGCAGAATGTGCAGAATGCAATTAATTGAAGATTAAGTGAGGCACAACCCGCAAGCAGCAAAGGGGAAGACGAAGAAAGGAGGACGAGGCAAGGGCGGCGACAACCCACAAGCGGCGGAGGAGAAAGAACACGACCTGTGAGCAAGGAGAGACGAAGGCAAAAGATGACGAAGCAAGAAGACAGGCGCAAGTGGGGAGCAGAGAAGGAAACAAGATGAGCAAGGAGGGAGGCGGCGCGCGCAAACGAACAAGGGACGCGGGGAACAGAGGAAACCTCTGATTCTGTTTTTCTAATTATATATTAAATTTTAATTAAATAATAAGATAATAGAAAGAAAATATGAAAACTGCACAGTCCACGTCATTCGTAAATTCGTAGTTGGCACCCGCTCGTACTAAATAGCGGTGCTGTTTTCAAAAATATATGACTACGTTATTTGTAATGTCAAAAAATTATTTCTATATATAATTAAAAAAACACATTAATTATTACTTAAAAATATAAAAATATTTATATATAAACATATATTTAAGATTGTAAACTATTCAATAGCTATCATTAGTACTACTAATATAAAGTTTAAGAAATTTAATTTAGTGTACTAGTGTTTTTTTAAAAGGACAGAATTGGAAAAAGAAAAACAGAAGAGACAAACGAAAAAGAATATAATAAAGTAGCTCTTTTTGCTTTTTGAAAAGTACATAAAGATATCAATTAAACAAAAGATTAGTGGTACAAAAAAACAGTAGAGTTTATTCTCACTCTTATTTGTTTATTGCACTTCTCTTCAACCATACGCTTTCTTATTTTTCTAAACTACCCCTTATATTATTCGGTGATATTTTTTGAACACTAAAAGTAGACACCATGGTCTAGACACCGTACATACCAACAACTTTTACATAACAAATTCATATGAGGTGAGAGAAAAATGTATATAAATGTGCAGCTATATTATTTGAACACAAAATTTTGACATCGTATATGATATTGTATATATTTCTTTCTATCTCTCACTTACTTTTTATCTTCTTGTATACACGCATTCCAAAAATACACAATAAAAACAAAGGGACGCCATATTTGTGTTCATTTTTTGTGTTCAAAAATCATTTTCCATAAATGTGTGGGCCATGAAAAAAAAAATATGGTGATGGTGTTCATATTTGTTGTACAAATAACACTACTAATAATTGAAAAAAACTGATGTTATACTAGTGTACCAAAAACCCCTAATGTTATACTAACTAATCGAGTCAAATGCTTCATTATAGAAAAAGGATTTTTTTTTTGGTGTAATATTGAGAAAAAGGATTTAACTCTCTGCTTTGAATTAATTAAAAAAAAACTAAAAATGTTAAAAATGTTTTAAAGAAAGGTAAAATAAGAGAAAGTATGCGGTTATAATAAATTTAATTTTTTTAAAAAAATATGTCAATAGTAAGGGTGAGCGTAAGATGGGTCGGGACGGGTTTTGCTTGTTCCTTACCCGGCCCTAAATATTGATAGGGTCAATTCTTTGAACTTGATCCCGCCCCTAGACCCGAAGGAACCCGATCATATGCGGGTTGGTTTAAGACCGAGTCTAAATGAGAAGGGACCGGGTTGACCCGAAGTTAGATAAATTCATTGTAAACTAAATTCCTGTAAGTGGGAAAAATGTCATTTTTTTTATAAGCCAAAATATCGGCAAAAGATGCTACCTAAAAGCCATCAACTGATCTTGTGTCACCAAATAGATCCAAAACTGGACGTGACAAAATATCAACAAACAGATCATTTTGTTGGATGCTTCCTTAAAATGCTCATGTTACCAAAGTCACATTGTTAAAAACATGATACTTTCATCAAACAAGACTTTTTCAATATTACAAAGCCACAAAATACATCAAACATGAAATATAAGCTAGGGAGGGATAAAAATAAAAAATAGAATTTTATTATATGGAATGGGTTGGGTAACCCGAAGGTCAACCTGGACCCATCCCTGACTCGACACCGAATTTCTAAATGGGACGCGGGTTCGTCCTTTCTCTTCTATGGGTTAAAGCCAGACCCATCCCGAACACTACGGGTTGAGACGAGTTTTAAGGCCGGACCGGGTTTTACACACCCCTAATCAAAAGCAAGGAAGCTTAAATATTGAAATAGAATAACGGATGTTTTTGTCAAAATTTAAAATAACATTAGTCTGAAATTTTTTATTATTTTTTATAACTTAAGGTACAGGACAAGAAGAACAGCACATGATAAATCTGCAAGTTATTGAACAACTTTTTGTTTTGTATGGTGTTTGGTGATAATGGACGGGAAAAATAAAATAATGTTAAATTTACTGCAATACCATTTGTGATAATATATATATATATAATTATTTTATATAATATATATTATATTGTAATATAACATTATAAATTATAATATTATTATACATTATAAATATTATATAATTTATAATATTTTTTATATAATAATATAATGTTTGATAATATACATGAGTGAGAGAGAGAGTAATTTTGTCTTTTTAGATAATATGTCCATGGGATAAAATGTTGTCTCATGGTTTGTGGAGGACAAAATTTTGGGTTTTTGTCCAGTCCCTTACTCCCTTTTTTGTTCTGTCTCATGACCACTTTTCAAATCAATAAAAAAATTTGTGCTGTCCAGTCCATCGATTTTTTGCAAATCAAATGCATCCAAAAATTCTTGAAAATTAAATAAACTTTTGAATAGTATGCTTTAGAAAATATAAAGGAAGACATATTTTAATAAAACTTATGAAAGTTTTTATCGAAAAAGATATACACAAGAACATTGTATGGTTTGATATTTTTTTTATAAAATAACAAACGCTATACAAATTAGAATTTTTTTTAAAGAAATATAATTTCTTTATAAGGACATGCCCTTTTTATAAAGATAGTTTTTAATTTTTTAAAAAGGTATATTATTTAATCCCTTTCTAAAAAAGTCTGTGGTTTTTAATCTTTACTTCTTCAGCTTATTTCATCTTTTTTTTTTATTAAATATTAGAATATTAGTTGGCACTATTTGTCAGTCTACTTGTGGTTTTTATTTTATACAAAATAGTAATAAGTATTGTTTAAAGTGCATTATAATTATAAAGTATAAAGTTGAAAACTATATTTTTTATTTTTTGACAAAAAGTTGAAAACTATTTGATAGGTTAAAATTTATATATAACATTATCCATTAAAACTTGTCTGTAAAATTTTAATGCTTAATAAAATATATTTATAATTATATTTTATATTTCTTTAAATTATCAAATAATTGACAGTGATACTTTAAAAAAAAAAAAAAAAGACACTGAGGTGGGAAATCCTTTTTAATAATATGGATGAAAATACGATTCAATTCTATTTATTCATAAAAACTATATGCTTTACTACATCAATTTATTTTAAATGTGTGTGTGTGAGAAGATATATTAACATCGTGTAACATTATAATTCTTATACTAATTTTAGAGTTTGTTTAGTTAGTGTTAAGTCTTATTATTTGGGTTTAAGGAACATTGAATTAAAAGAAATCTACTATTATAATTAGGATGCCAATTTATATTAAAAAATAAATTTTATAATTTTTATTTATAAATTGAGATAGGTATAGGAGAGAGATATAATAGATAATTAATTTAAATCAATTATTTATAAGGAGCATTTCTGAAAAATAAGAAAAATGGTTAGATGAAAAAGAATGGTAATAAAAATTCCAGAAGAAACATGAATTATCCTAATTAAGTAAAGGACCAAAAAGTAATAGTCGTGACTTATTACAAAAAAATATATAAAATATTTGAAAATTTCTTTTTTAACATTAACAAATAAATAAATTTATGATATGGTTATTTAATTTAAAACCCAAACTAAATAATTGGATTATATGATTATTTGATATTTTCATATAACAATTATGAGTTGTATATATCCTTTTAATTAAAATTCACAAAAAGTATTAAAGAAGAATATTATAAAGTGTGTCATATCCACGTCTCACTCACAGCCCCATCTAATCCACAGTTGAGCTGATCTGTAATCCAAAAACACTAGAATCATTGTGACTCACATATACATGGGAAAGGGGCCCAATTAGCACTACA